>SRPX01000005.1:0-157797 GCA_018360215.1 Claviceps spartinae
TGATACCGCCGTGAAGTTGTGAACCTCCGTGGTCCCTCCGAGGGACAGTCTAAGACAGTTGCGACTATTGGTGTTAGAGCGGTTCCAACACTAACTTATAAGGATGCTGTTAAAAAGTGGTGCTTGTAAGAGCAGGTATGGCCAACATGTAGTTATGTACTTGCATTAAGGCGCCTCTGTATACTTCGTCAAAAGAAAAAGATTCTGGTTCACGACCGTAACGCCGAAAGAAATAAAGAATAACATACCATTCACGTTCATGTCACGATAATAAAGAATCGTACACAACCAAGGGGCACCAGGATATCGTCTCCTGGCCAATCGTTCGCGGGAAAGACAGGCCTCTGAGACATCCCCGCCGTTCCCCGCTCGATTAACCCCACGCCGCTCCGATCTCGCCGCATGGCCGGAACTGTTCCGGCCAATGAAGCCAGCTGGGACTACCGCATTAGGCCGGGCAGAGTCGGTACAGAGGCGAGGCGTTCGTACATTCGACTGACAAGCAAGTGCCAACTCATTTGCAATCATGCCAAGTGGGGGTATACATACCGGAATGACCACTCGATTCCGGGAGTCAAGTCAACAATACAACAACACAAGAGGCGACATGGACGAAAGGTGCAATCCTCGCGTCTCGCGATGAGGAATGTTATCCTAGAGGCCATGATTTCGTTTCGCTATAATCGAGACCGCAAGAGTCAATACTACGCACGAGACGTTTTGTCGTCTTATACTCCCACTCTGCGAAGTCCTTGAACCAGACTCGTCACTCCACGATTCCGTCTGTCCCTACATCCACGGCGAGGAACTCACGTATGAGCTGCGTGATGATCGCGTGGTTGCTTTTGCAAACACAGTGATGACCAAAAGCCACGAAGCCATTCAGGAATAGCGGGAACATGGTCTGGCGACAATTGGTGTTGCACTCCGCTGTAGCTTGTAGGTCCCGGTCTGGTGGCATCATGATCGGATTCTTCAGCTCGTTGAGGCCGGAAAATATTCCGGCCACGGACTACTTAGGCGGCGACCGTGGTGGCGCGAGCCACGGATGATTTCAAGTTCCCTTTTTTCTCGAGTTTTAGATGCTGTTCAAGGGATCTGAGTCACACATACAAACATATCGGAAGTTCCTCACTGCACCGTCCGGACTAGCACCATCCTCACCCGTATCATCCCCTCTCTTCATCTTTACTTGAGTCTTGCACCAGCCTCAGCAGCCTCACTTGCAATCTTCATCACTCGCATCCCTTCCTACACATTTCCATCACGCACCTCACAATGGGCTCTCTAGACACCATCGACTCCTTCCAGGTCTTGACCGACCCCCGTCCCGAGGATAAGTCCCTCCCCGCCTTCATGGTGTCCACGACGCGAGGCTTTCTTCCTCGCATGGAGCCCATCGTCACGTTGCCGAGCGCCTTCGATGCACTCGAGTCGCTTCTCCAGCGCATGCCCGTCAAGACTCTCTCCGGAGAACCTGGCTTGCTCGCCCAGTGCAAGTTGGGGGGCGCGGTGCACGGTGGATTTCCCGATCTCACAGATGAGATGGACAAGTTTAAAGACGACCTGCCTCTCATGAATGCGCTGTATCGCGATTACTCCTTCTTGGCGTCAGCGTATCTGCTTGAGCCGTGTCATCAGCGCTTCCTTAGGGGAGAGGAATACGGATTGGGTAGACAGGTCCTGCCTAGGAACATTGCTCGGCCCATTGCTCGGTGCGCGGAAATGTAAGTAGCTCATACGGTTCGACTTTTTCGCCATGTGTTTCACAGCAAACCGTTTCTCAGAGTACTGACGTGTCTCTTTCTTCTTCCTTCTTTCTCTTGGTCCGTGTTCAAAAAAGTGCTGGATTCCTACCCTTCATGGAATATGCCGGCTCCTACGCCCTGTACAACTACCGTCTCGAGGACCCGTCCCGCGGCCTCGAGTACGACAATCTTCGTCTCATCCGCGCCTTCGAGCACGGCCTCGACCCGTCCTCTTCGGAGGCCGGCTTCGTCCTTGTCCACATCAACATGGTCAAGAACTCGGGTCCCCTCATCGCCGGCACAGTCAAGTGCCTCGACATCGGCTCCCGACTGTCCACCTCACTTGGCACCACCCAGGAGCGCGCCTCCTTCAATGAAGGCCTCTCTGGCATTCTCGGCGCGCTGGTCAAGATCAATGCCGCAATGGAGATCATGTGGAAAAAGTCTCGTCCCACAGAGTACGCCAGCTTTCGTACCTTCATTTTCGGCATCACCTCTCAAAGCATGTTTCCTAATGGCGTCGTCTACGAAGGCCTAAACGATGACGAGCCCATGTCCTTCCGAGGCGAATCCGGCGCCAATGACTCCATGGTGCCTCTCATGGACAACTTCCTGCAGGTTCCCATGTCCGATACACCGCTGACGGAAATCCTGCAGGACTTCCGCAAGTATCGGCCCAGCAACCACAAGGACTTCCTGCACCACGTTAAGCAGGTGTCTGAGTCGCACGATCTGCGCGGGTTTGCACTTGCCCTGCGAGACAAGTCTGCCACGGAGGAGCAAAAAGACCTCGTGCGTGAGTCACGCAGCCTCTGGTTGCGGGTTCTGGACCAGGTTCGTGATTTCCGTTGGCGGCATTGGTGCTTCGCGCGCGAGTACATCCTCAAGAGGACCGCTCATCCCACCGCTACGGGAGGGAGCCCCATCGTCACATGGCTTCCGAATCAGCTGGAGGCTGTGTTGGCGGAAATGGTCAACATTGACGAGTTGTCCCGCAAGGATGATGTTCGGGGCCTAGGAAAGACGTGCGAGGTTATCATGGATAGAGCGTTGCGGCAGAGAGAGATGCTGCGGAAGGAGGTGGACAAGTACTGCGCCGAGAGGGGGATTTCCCGGAAGTGAGTGCGCTCTGCTTGTGGCGCCAGGAAAGGTTTTTTTTCTCATGTCCTGGCTAGCAATTCATCGCAATAGTGAGACTTTGCACTGAATCTGATGCTAAGTTCTTGAGTGTAGATAGTAGACTCAAATCGAGAGTATGGAATGCGGTGTCCTGTACCCTTTCCGTCCTTCTTTCGCCTTATTTTTTCCTTCTCATCTCCTTTAGTATGCTTCTTGACTATTGTTAGTCCTTGGTTTGGCTCAATGTTTGGCTCAATGCCTGAAGTCGTTTGGGAATTAAACTCGGTTTTGAAGAGTATCAAGTGCCGGCGGCCCGTCACATCTTTTCCTGTCTTCTTCTCCACACCTTCTCATGTCTCTCGTCGTCTACTTTGAGTCTTTGACAGCACCTTCCTACTGTCTCTTCTGTGTCAGCACTGCAGCACTCCTCCTCTTGCAACATCAAGAGTCATCTTCGAGGGAATAAATACCAGAGCCACACGGTGACCAGACGCCAGCATCACGAATATTGTAGACATACAAAAAACCACCAGTCAGCACGCAAGTCACAGACACACAAGCAATCATGCTCACTATGAAACACCTCCTACTTCCGCTCCTGTACCTCCTCTCTGGAAATTCCGCGGCCTCAACCAGCAAGGACGGTCAGCCGGCATCGGTTAGTGAATATGCCTACATCGTCGGTCTCTACGCCCACAGCGACAACATTGCCGAGACACATCCACGAGCAGCGCCAGCCTGCACGGGCTTGCTGCTGCCAAAAAAAGTAATTGTCACGGCCGCCAGCTGCGTTCATGACATGGATGACGAACATGCCCGCGTCGCCATAGGCCACGGGCCCAACATGACCATTTATCCTTGGGAGAAAGTCGCGTGGCCGGGCCAGTACAATCGCCAGAGACACCGACATGACATTGCCGCCATCATCTTCCGCGGCACGCATAATGTCACCAATTTTGCCAAGCTGTCCGCGGATGAGGTCCGTGAGGGCGAACTTCTCACGCTGATTACGCCCGGGCCAGTGACCAAGGCCGGCGACGCGGAACTCCGACAGACTCAGCTTTCCGTCATCAACCACGCTGCCTGCCACCACCAGCTTCAGAGCATCCTCTCCATCAAGGACAAGTTCTGCACAGAGGCTTCCTTTTCGTCTTGCGCCCACGCTAAAAAACCAGCCACTACATACTCTGCCGCCTATGCGGGTAGTCCCATCCTGCGGAATGGCGCCGTCGTGGGAATCGCCTCTGTCGGCGCGGCAGATGACGCGCAAGGCTGCCATCCTCTCGCCTTCACAATCATCAAACCACACTTGTCCTTTTTGGCACAATTCTACGACAGGGAGGAATCTCACGACGAGGACAAGGCATAAGATGAAACATGGCGCTGAGTGTTGCTGTTGTAGACGTGGGAGTAGAAGCTCCGAGGTGAGCATCACGATGAAAAGTAATAGAGTCGTGTGTGGAGCTGACAAAGAGCAAGTGGCGGCTGGGAGAGGCAGCAATGCGCCCGGTGCAAAGCATGTTCCGTGCACAACACGGTTTTGTCGGAAAAGTCGCCGCATTGGGAGATGGGCTGGTATGTTGGTAATGGCGGTGTAAGAATACTGTGGTGTTGTTTTTGCGCGATGGAACATGGACTACATGAATCATGATTGAGCAACCAAGCTGGTAATAAATTTGACTTTGGGCCCGGGGGGGGGGGGGGGGACTCAACGTCTTGCTTCTTCTTCCATGTTAATTTATCTCCATGATCAGTTAGACCAGGTCTTTATATTCCTGCACAAACCAGCACCCAACGGCTCTGAGCCAACCCCAAACTCCAAACTCCAGAGCCCAGGCCAACGAAACACGTTCCTCGTGTTTCACTCCCGCGATATCCCGATCCCCTTGCAGTGACACAGTACATCATGATCTAAGCTATGACCATCCGTTCTTACGAACCTAGTCCACAACCTTATTATGCCCCCGCATCACAGGACATATATAGAAATCTCACAAAGGTCATGTCACATGTGTACGGACTCCGGAGGGAGTATGTAGCAGAGTATATAGGAGTGCTTGAACACTGAAAAACGAAGCCAGTAAGTTAAGCCTATCTCTTTCTATAACAGATGGCGAATAAATTATAAGCGTGTAGCCACTGAGCCAGCTCTTCGAAAGGTCAAGGCCACGCATCAAGAAAGGAAGCAAGAATCCAGACTCCTCCCCAGCCACTTCGATTCTTCGAAGTTCGAACGTGAGATACCTATCGCGAACAGGGTATCTCTCCTATCGCACGGACTCGTTTCTCGAAGTCTTGTTGACCCGGACCTCAGGAGTCAGGACCATGCACACGAAACGGTGGTCTAGTTCGCCTATAATTGCCGGAATCAAGGCTGCAAGAATAATAAGAAGATGAATCATGAGACGGTATTGCCCCTGAGGGCCCTGAGGGTCCCGAGCTTATTCTTTGAACCTTTCTAGACTACTTGTGTGCAATCGTTTCCCTCCTCAACATTGACCCGAAGTTCTCAGTCTGGCTTTTCTTTTCTTTCTTTTTTTGGATGCGTGTACGTGAGTGATCGTGCGTGCATACAGTGGTATCAAGCATTGGAATACCTAGATTGGGTGCAGGGCGTTTTCGACATCATCTCCCTATACGAGGTATTGGTCTTGACTCTTGGGGATGAGCTTCTTCATCAAGAAAGAAGACACCTCATGCGGACATCACCATGTCCCAGGCTTCCTCGCCACAAACGACACGACCGCCGCTCGTCTCGCCGACTAATATCGGGAGTGTTCCATCCATCAAGCAGAATAAAGAATGTGGCGACGCACAACATAACTGTACGTCCCCCCCCCCCCCCCCCCCCCCCCCCCCTTCCCCTGATTCCTCCGTTCTGTCTTTTCTATTATCGAACCCTTTTACTTCCAACGTCAACACATTCCAAACTGCAACTTCAACAGGTCTAAGTTGTTGACATGTCTTTCAACACCTTCTCTCTTTAGGCCTCGACGTTGAACGCCCAGATGTCTGCTGCGACAACTCCAGCTACTGTTTCATCAACCTTCAAAATGAAGCCCGCTGCTGCCCCATCGGCTCCAACTGCATTGCAGACTCGCCCTGCAGCGGCAAATCATACTACTGTATCATAACGGTGACGAAGACAATCCGCGCGCCCAGCGGCGTCGGCGGTGCCAACAAGATGAAGACCGCTACAGAAATGGGCTGCTGCTCCCGCAAGTGCCCCCAGCCGAGCAACTTCCTCTGTCCGCCCGACCTAGGCGGCAAATGCTGTCCGTTTGGATCACTTTGCCAATCGGGCGGGATTTGCGCACAGACGAAAATGAAGGCCACGTCGACCGTTTCGGTTCCCTTGTCGGTCGCTACCTCGTCAGCGGCATGCTCTTCTCATGCGAAGTCCAATGGGACGTCGTGTCCCAGAGAGACAACAACCTCCGGAGACGAAGACGAAGAGGAAGACGGGCCCGATGAATCAGAGGCTCTATCGCAGGT
Organism: Claviceps spartinae; assembly: GCA_018360215.1. Classification (NCBI taxonomy): domain Eukaryota; kingdom Fungi; phylum Ascomycota; class Sordariomycetes; order Hypocreales; family Clavicipitaceae; genus Claviceps; species Claviceps spartinae. The sequence goes on from SRPX01000005.1 coordinate 6,363, forward strand.
ATCTGTAGGGATCAAGGCCGGGATAGGGCTTTGCGCGTCCATCACGGTCCTGGTTCTTCTCGGGGCGGCGTTCCTGTACTTCCGAGGGCGGCACCGCAGGCGAAAGAACAGGCGCAACATCAGCAGTAGCAGGGCAGTGTTGAATAGGGCCGCTTTGCGAGAAGGCTCGCGTAGCGATCGCGACATGCGGCGACGGCAGCAGCAGGCGGTGGTTGTGCTGTCTTCTTCCGAGGCCAACAACAATAACAACAACGCCAGCCCCGTGGAAATTGCCTCCGTGGAAGCCTCGTCGCCCGTGTCAAAGGATCGGAAATATATGAAATGGGCATCTATAGTGCCCGAGTGTCCGGACGGGGCTTTTGAGCTCGAGGGTTCGCACACCTTTACAACGGAAGATGATGTGCTTCCGGCGCCTCCGCCGGCTCCTCCGCTTACTAGTCCTCCTCGTATCGGCAGATCTTCATGGAGGAATTATTCGCCACGTAGAAGGGGGTGATTTTGTTTTTGTTGCGCGATAATGTGAAGATCATGTATAAATAAAGTGTTAGCTGCAGGACGTATTGCAAAGTATTGAAGAAGAACCGATGTTACCACTTGACTTGGCCTTCGCTATCAAACAACTATCTACATCTTGATCATGAAAAAAAGCATACAAAACAGAACCAAAGCCGCCTCTTTCACGCAAAACGCCAAACCGTAATTGTACATCCGTACACAATATCCTCGTAATAACCGTAAAAAGTACTTGCATACGCACCTCGCTTGCCATGCAGCCAAAATAAAATATCCCCGTTTCCCTCTTGACAGCAATATAACTCCCTCCCAACTCCCGAGACCAAAAGTAAAAGAAGAAAAGCATAGTTGTAGTCTGCTCATACCAATGAAAGGACAAAGGAGATGCGGATTCGGAATACAGAAGAAAGATACAAGAACGATACAAGACAGAGAAAGATTACTAGAGACCGTGTGTGGGAGACGTCAATACCTCTCCGGCTGCTCCCCATAGAGAGCCACACGGGCTTCAACTCAGGACTCCGCCAAACGGAGCACAATTCTTGAGGTCCTTAACCAGATCCTCCACATTGCTCAGGTAGCGGCTCAGCAATTCCTGTTTCTCGTGCGTGGACAGCGTCGGCACACCACAGCTGTTTGCGCGATTGCGACGACCCTCGGCTGTGAATGCTCCAGCCAATTTACTAGGATTGCGCTGCAGCATAGCGGGCACAGAGTCGCGCTGGTCGGCCCGTGGTATCGACGGTGTTTCTGGCATCAGGTAGCAGTACAGGAACTCTACCAGCTTCATCTTGACTTCTCGAGATGTGCTTCGCGACTTGAACAGGGATGTTACGGTGAGGAGGCCGTCCAGTCCCTCAAAGGTTCGCGTGTTGCTCGGCGTGTCGATGAGGGCGACCACGAGGGTCAGAAGGGTGGCTGATTGGATGGCGGGGCAGTTGAAGGGCTCGAGTAGATCTAGTAGGAGCTATATAGAAACTGTGTCAGAAGTTTATCCGCAGTGCGTTCACGGGGGTTGTGCCACCTCCTCTTTGACTCCTCTCCCCGTGTTGTTCTATCCTTTATCTTTTCTCTTCTTCTCCAGTAACTTACATTCATGTTCTGCTCCCTAGAGAACAATGTCTTGCTGGGCGGATGCAATAGCAAAACCCCTTGAATCAGATCCAGCGCACTCAAGATGAGTAAGTCGTTTTGCCCGTCGCTGCCCTTTGCCATGAGTCGATCCAGCGTGCCGATAAGACGCATCGCGACATTCCATTCGAATCCCTCCTGCAATTTGAAGAATTCCCGAAAGGCCGGATCCTGCGGGAGCTCGCCGAGACGCTTTCCCGGCGGGCTCATAGAGGTGTCTCCATCGCGAACCTCATCCACATCATGGTCCTCCTCCACGGCGGGCTTTTCCTGACGTTGCGCGGTCCTGCCGCCATCTGACAGACATATCTGAGCCAGAAGCCCCTCTACCTGGCGTAGGCCCTTGCGAACTTTGGGTCCATCATACGACGAGATGTTGTCGAACGCGACGGACAACAAAGCTTCCATGGCTTGGAGCCAGAGCCAGATTGGCGATGTGTTTTAGTGGGGTCGTTGCCTTACGACAAGGAGGTACGACTCACGAGGGCGTGGTGGCAGTTCGGTACGAAAATGGTTTCGAGAATGAGGAGGCTTGCTCGTGCGAGGTGATGGTAGAATCGAGAACTCGGGGGCCTTGTGCGCAAGCTTAAGTAAGAAAATAAATGTTTTGTTTGTTTGTCAAGACGCGTGTTGCGACAAAGAAGAGGAACTTGTCTAAGGCACGCCGCACTTGTGACTTGTGACTCGTGAGTCGTGAGTGGAGCGCGAGGCGCGAAGGCGCGATAATAGGTAGATACAATCAATGCGGACAAAGGCACTAAGCGCGCATCCGGCGAGGAGGCTGCACAAGTACCTACCTACTCCCTCGGCCAAAGCGCAAGGACGATCTGATTGCGAATGAATGGAAACATAAATGCACCAAACAATCGTGAGTTACACGTTGCCGCGTACTCCGCGTCTTCCATCCTGGATGGGCAAAACCGAGGCAAACACAGGATGGCTACGCCGCGAATTATGGTGGCGGCGTGACTCATGCACAAAGGTTGTCCCAGCAACGCCTTGCAGCCCAATGGGATTATGGGACCACAGAAACCCGATCAGTTGTCAAGAGTCAAGAATCAAGATCTCTACCCGATTCAAGGGGGCCAAGAGCGAAAACGAGAAACATTGCATCGATTGCGTCACGATGGGTCACCTTGACGATGCGCCAGTGACGCCTACGGAGTACCTACGGCCTGATGCATGTCACATGCCAAGTTAAGACGAAGCATCAAATGACGGATTGCGCGGCGCGGCACGTCCGGCGATGAGTGAATGAACCATTGTGTATGATCGTGATGCCGACTACTCCGGAGTCGTCCGTATACATATCATCTGTAAGCTTGGGGCTCGTTCTGCTGTTGATTGTGGTGGCGACGAAGCTGGACGAGATCGTACAGTTGGCAGAACAAACTCTGTCATTGTTATCAACTCTGCCCGTCCTACGCCTCAACGTACATAGCTGAAATCTGAACTGTTCAGAGCTTCTTCTACGGAGTATGTACATGCATTAAAGTTATTCTCTCTCTTTCTAGGTATGTACCTACGAGGTCACGTTCGTCTTGTTGGTCCACATCTTGAAAGGCACCACGTGCGTGTGTGCATTGATGTCTCTCTTTGGTGCCATAACGTGACGATTTAGCTACTTCGTGCATATGATGCCATGTATATGTAGGTACATACCTAAACTATGCAATGGGCGATGTTCCGAGACGCAAAAGCAAAGAAGAGTGCTCAACTACAACCGTGACTGGTCAGTGGTCACCGATTGTAATTTGTGGGGGCTGGTCGACTCAATTCACACTCCAAGTGTTGTTCTCTCCCAATTCCCATCGTGTACATTGCGGCCTCAAACACTCTGTGCTTGGCAAGTTGGCAAGTTGGCAAGTTGGCGCGCTGCCTTGAATCCATCGACTCGTCAAAGTTGGCCTCAAAATTTGCCCGAAAACCCGACACAAGCAAGGCTATGCCTATTGTGTTTTTGCGCTGCCTCATGCCTTCGCTCACGAGCCGTTTGCTCAACAGTTACTCAACGGCTCCGTCGGTCTGTCTATCTCATTGACCTGTAGTAACTTGTAATTATGTAAGTTTAAGTTTATTTGAGGAACCCGTCCCGCATCTCTATCTGCCGTGAACTATATCATATATGTACTCGTGGGTGAAGCCTTTGGAAAGGACACTACTGCTCGGAAAAATGCCTCGGATGGTGTTTCGGAAAGGTGTGTGGGTGAATTTCTGGGCCCTGCATGCTTCAAGTTCCCTCATCTCACCGCCCCTGTCCTTGAACCCTTGGGCCCTTTTTGCCGTTTGAGACGTGAAGAAACCCGCCAGGAATCGCTATCCACGCCCATATAACTTCCTGGCTGCTCTCTTGTTCACGGACGTCCCACTCCGTATAGGTAATTAATATTTCGTCGCTGACGCCAGGCCTGCCGCCTCATTCATCGGCCAAGCTCCGTACCCCGCTTTCGTTCCAACCCCTCATCAACGACCTCGAGACTCGCGCCGCGAGGTCCTTCAGGAATCAGTCGTCGCCGATCGCCAATCGGGGCATCGCTTCCGTGTCCATCTCACCAAGGTTGCTGGAAGAAGCTCTCCATAATCTCTACCGATTCAGCTCGCTCACCTTCCGGAATCCGGGCCTCCATCTCGTTCTCCCCCTCCACCCTCGTCTTCGGCCCCCGCAGCCTCCGCTCCGCTCGCCCCACGAAGACTTCCATACGAATACTCCGTACAAGCATACGGTATATGTACCTCTTTTACATACAGGACCTTGTCCTTAGCAGAGGAGCGAAGGCTTTGTGTCTTCATGATCAGCCCTGGTTCAAGGAGTGTTCCCGTGTTTCTTCTTGATAAGCTTCAAGATGGCTACAAATAATGGTTTCGGTCCGCCCTTTCCATCGCCCAAGCCCATTCCTCCTCGTCGCTCCAGTACGTGTCTAAGCAGAAACGGCGGAGAACCTGGTGACCCTTCAGACTCTGCCAACAACCACCAAAGCTATCAGAGCTTCACACAGCCGGCCCCTCTTCCGAGTGTTCTTAGTCCTGTCGTCGAAAGAAGCCTCTTAGACACGCTACAGCCAAGTGTACTGCCTCCTCAGGCACGGCAGAGTACGCTATCGCCTCGCAGGAATCTCACATCTTCGGTTGCAAGCGCCATCATGCATCACGATCATGGATCGTCACTTACTCCCGATGCCCAGAGATTCGAACATGAGGATCTGGATCACACTTCGCGACCTTCCTCATGGACCGACGACAAGGAGAAAGTGATCCGCGCACCATTTGACTACGTTGCCGGCCACCCAGGAAAAGACTTCCGCTCGCAACTCATTACTTCCTTCAACGCGTTCCTTCAGGTCCCTTCAGACCGTTTACACATCATCACCGGGGCCGTAGGCATGCTCCATGAATCTTCGCTCCTCGTCGACGACGTCCAAGATTCCTCCGAGCTACGCCGGGGCTTCCCCGTCGCCCACCACATCTTTGGCGTGCCACAAACCATCAACTCGGCCAACTACATCTACTTTGTCGCCTTGCAAGAGATTCAGAAACTACAGAACCCTCAAAGTGTCAGTGTCTTTGCCGAAGAGCTCGTCAACCTCCACCGCGGACAAGGAATGGATCTCTTCTGGCGCGATACTCTCAACTGTCCCACCGAAGACGACTACCTTGAAATGGTCGGCAACAAGACAGGCGGGCTTTTTCGATTGGGCATCAAGCTCATGCAGGCAGAATCCGCGACGGGAATCGACTGCGTACCCCTCGTCAATCTCATGGGCCTCATCTTCCAGATCCGCGACGACTTGATGAACCTGTCTTCGCCCGAGTACAGCGACAACAAGGGCCTCTGCGAGGATTTGACAGAAGGCAAATTCTCCTTCCCTGTCATTCACAGTATCCGTACGAACCCGAATAACATGCAGCTCATCAACATTCTCAAGCAAAAGACGTCGGATGTCCAAGTGAAGCGCTATGCGGTGGCCTACATGGAAAGCACGGGCAGTTTCAAATACACACGGTCTGTCATTTCAATACTAATAGCGAGGGCGCGCAAGTTGGCAATCGACATGGGCGAGGGCACAGGACGCGCAGACGGGATTCTCAAGATTTTGGACAGAATGGAAGTCACGGAATAGATTACTTTCGTTATTCTTTGTTTTTTCTAATGCGGAAACTCGACATGGGAAAAAGAAGGAAAAGGAATTCGGAGATGAGTCAATGACAGACAGAAAGGAAGGAAACACGGAAGGAAGGAAGGCGAGAGAAAAATGAGATATGATGTACCCTTGCATTTCTGATATTAGCCAGCAATATGACGCCACGTATGCCCCAGGATGAAAGCTGTTGGGTTTGTAGACAAACATGGTACAGCTTCACGGTAGAAATGCATCCGCCTTTCCTGCCGTTCAGATCTGTCGTTCGTCTTTGATTCCAATAGCTTGGGTCAGGCCTTTCTGTTTCACGATATTCTCCGCAGCATATATTATATATATATATATATATATGTATGTATATATATATATATAACATATACTCACGCAAATCGAGACGAAGAACAAGCAGTGTTTGCATCTCCCGTTTCTTGGCTGTTTCAAGATGCGGGAGAATAAAGAATGGAGACAGGTAGAAAGAAATGTGTTGGGGGGGGGATTGATAGAGAAGTTAGGATGCATTCCCGCAATTCACATACCTCAAGGGGCGTTGCTCTTGGCGCCGCAAAGGGGGACTCTCTTCGGATTGTAACCTGCTCAGTGCTGAGAAGGATGAGATCGGGAGCCCATACGCAGTAACATCCTTTCATGTATAGTACAAGCTTGAAAAATTGTCCGCTTTGCAGCTGAAAGAACTTTTTATACTCGTGCTGCTCTTCAGATCACTTGAGTGCTCCTACAACTCCTCATGCTCCCTGCTATGCACTCCTACTAATCCCCTAACCCCCATGTACCACTCCTACCACTTCTATGACTACTCACGTTTGCCTTCTACTACACCACCGCCACCTGGTGGCGGCTACCAGGTATCCGCGACCGCTCGCAGTCTTGTTCCACATACTGAATATGGCAGCGAAGCGCTTCTCAACAGCCAACATAGTCGACTCCTAGACCTTGCACGAGAATCCCGCGACGCTCAATCTCGAGACACCAGAGCACGAAAAAAGAGAGAGGATTAATATAGACTACCAGACGAAACAGAAACGCTATTCTCCTTCCACCATCGCAGCCTTCCTCTTCACCAACCGAACCCATCTCCTCCGTCGCCAATCTCCCCTCTTACCAGTCCCGTCCTCCCCCTCCTCCCAGCTCGTCAGCCTCTGCTCCATATCCTTCCTGCCCACCGGCTCCGGCGTGTCTATCACACCCGTTCTCTCCCCCTTATCACTCCATATATCATACACCCAGCGCTCTCCCTCCGTCTCCACCTCAACGCCCGTGATGATGCGCTCCTCCACCCACTCACGACTCCAAAGATCCAGCGCCCACTTCTTCTCGCTCCATTCCCATGCGCTTGGCGGGAGAACATCCTCGAAGAAGCGCGTCCCCTTAGGACGATCCCCCGTGATGCGCGCCTGAGAGAGCGGATCATACGGGTTAGGCGAAAAGACCCACGGCTCCCATTCCCCAGCGGGCGTCTTTCGCTGGAGCTCAAAGATCTCGACTTCTCTGGTTTCGGGGGCCGAGTCGAGTATCACGTCCTCGGCGATCCAGTTGTCCAGCCAGGCCTTTGCGAGAGATTGTGGCACGGTGCCTTTCTGGGAGGTTTTGCGCGCCGCTTCGTTTAGGATGCTAGTGATTGTTGGGTTGCAGAGCATGACGGGCGTCCAGGTGGCGAGGAGGAAGATGATGCGCCAGGGGAGCATGTGCGCGGCGAGCATCATGGTGATGCCGCCGAAGAAGGCGAACAGGAAGACCGTCGAGGAAAGAGCTTCGTTGCTGAAGTTGGCAATGGGAACTAGCAACTCGACAACTTTGTCGTATCCGTTGCTGAAGTCGCCCATCTGGTTCTGTAGGTCGCGCGCGTTGCGGATGAAGTCCATGCTCAGCTCTTTTGCAGGCTTCGGTGTCGCGGCCGGGGCGAGTGGTGGCCCGCTCGGTGAATATCCGATGCTCTGTTCGCTCGAGAGCGTTCCCTTGGGTGGTGCTGGGTGTCGGGCCACGAATCCGGGTATGAGGATGCCAAATACCAGGAGGGCAATGGGCAGTGCTGAGAGCAGGTAGGGGTCGAAGCAGATGAAGGTCAGGATGGCGAGGAAAGATACAGTATGCGACGTAGTCTGCCACGATATGAGAGCCTCGACTTTGTCCTGGAATCGAAACACGACGCCTATCCGGGAGTTGAAGCGGCGGAAGTTGTGCGACATGATGGTCAGATTGAAGTTTGGTCGTTCAAAGGGATTCGGAACGTCGCTGCTGGCGGCTTGTTCTGCGCCATCGATCGGTATAACCTGCTGAAGAAGCCTATAATCGTAACAAGATGAACCGTCAGCGGCCTGGCATATGGGATAGAGCTTCATTCAACTAGAGGGGCGTCTCCGCGCACGCTGTCAAGAAGGCGGCAAAGGTCCCTCTTACAGAACAGAGTCGCAAAGAAAAAGAGAAGAAAACGGAGGTCGTACTTATCGACTAATCGATCTTGAATAGAGGCCTTTTCTCGTAGCGCCGACAATCCACCCCATCTCTTCTTATGCGGTGGTGATTGCGCCTGGTCGTGGCCATCCTCCTTGGTTTCGTTCCTGGGGTCTTGCCTCGGCGGTGAGATGTTGTCGGAGGCGATGGCCTCCTCCGCTGAGGCGATCACTTCGGCGGCAAAGTCGTCCATCGGCTTCTGCGTCAGGTCGCTGCGCCCTTGCGCTGTAGCATGAACGTACGGTTCGCTCGCGGTGAATGGTGAGGGGTTCGAGTAGGCACATTTGGTGCTGGCCCGTGATGCTCAAGCTAAAGCTTGGGCCGTATTTCGGCTGCCATGTGACAGAGAAGACGCCGTGCCGATTCTCGATTGTGGCTGGTTAGTCCGAAGGCAGCGGCCAATAGCAGGGTGCCTTTAGAACACCGCGGAGCTACCTGAACAAGAGTGGTTGTTGAATCAATGTTGATACATTAGGTAGATGGACATGATGCTTTGAATAAGTTTCTTTATCACCTACCACTTACAGGCCGTCTTTTACAGCCGTGATCCCAAGGAAGATCTCGATACATACAGAGAGGTAGGGATGAAGTGAATACCAACATTAGGTCGTCATCACGTGTGCATAGGCATGTGAAAGCAGTCACAGACTACCTAACAGTCAAGCGATGGGACATTGACCGACTTCATCCAGGCTGATTGTGGCCACTTCTTCCGGAAGTAAATTTAGGGGTATTTGTATGTACTTCGTATGTACCCAACTTGTGGTCAAGGCAAAAGGTCGTGACTTCGTAGATACATTGTACATAATCTACGAGGTACGTGAGGCTGACACAAGTGAGGCTAGCGCCCGCCCCTGCCGCCAGCCTCCTGAGTCCTGCAGACATATTAAAACACCTTCGTTACCTCTGGCCTTGGGCGCAGGCTTATATTATATTAGGTGCAGCCTGCAGGAGACTTTTGCGCCAGACGCCGTACATAACATAATAACCTACGGAGTAGAGACATATGTAACAACGGTTTCTACATCCCTGTCCAAGCTGGAACAAGTCACATACAAGTTGCATACAAGTTACAACCAGATGAACACTTTGCTCCATACCGGCGGGTGGCTCTACCGCACAACTTGATACCTTCAACTTTCAAGGCTCGCGACGGTATTGGCACGGGTGACGGAACTCATGTTGCCTCGCGAAGGCCGCTGGCCAAAACTGAACGGAAGCTTGAACATGTCTGGATAGGGTGCCGCGTCTGCAAGCCCTGTGGCTTTGGCTTTGCTAGTTACATTAGGTAGGTACGGGCGGATGGATTTTAATTAGAGTGGCCTGATTGGGTTTGGGCGTAGAACGAGTGCCGGTCATGTCCCGCGGGTATAATAATTCTACAGGTCTTGCTCTCAAGTTGCGGTGGCAGCAGTCGCCTTCATCCGTTGCTCCTTCCCATCTTCCTGGGTACCCGGCCACAGGGTAGCCACTCACAGAGCTCCGCTGGTCGCCACGCTCCCAAGCGTGTTGTGCTCCCCACTCACCAATTTTGATATTTCTGGCGCCGCAGGTGTGTATCCTTCCACGCCTTGGAAAAACAGACGGCGACGGTTCGTTCGCCGTTGGTTCGCCGCGTCTCTTCTTACACTCCACTCCGGCTTCATTATTGACTATTCTGGAGCTCTTCTCTCCTACTAATTTCTTGAGGCTGTACGACTTCGTAGTTTGGCTTTGTCTCTAATTCTGTCTCGGTCCCAGCTTTCGCGAGGTACATACTCGAGTCCACTTCCTGACGACCGACCGAACCTGCCTTCAACGAAGCCCCGTGTCCGGAATGAGGCAGCGTGTCGAATGAACTCAGCTCCTTGATCGGACTGAGCCGACTAGCCCAGCGAAGAGATTTGCCAAGAGTGGGAAGCCATTTTCTCATAGTAACACGACCGTTGCTTCGTCGGGGTCACCAGGCTTGGCTCTATGACATTGACGCACGAGGTTCCTGCTGAGGTCAAACCAGCACCCTCCCCAACCAGAACGTGAGTCCTCGTCACCGCTGTGAACAGTCTCCCTTGTGCGGCCGGTCAAATCGCGCTCTTGCGTCGACCTTCAAGAGACCCGTGCTCGTCGTCCTATAGAGTCGTTCCTCTTCCGAAGTCTACCCGTGTGCTAACTTGGAAGTTATGTATGGCGTCGCCTGCAGACGCGACAGTGCCGCCTCGAACACGTCGCGCCCTCCGATCTCAAGCACTCACAGCTCATTGCTCCATGCTCAAATGCTGTCGGCCTCCTCTTCAACCAGTTACTCGCGCCTGACCCACCTACGAAATGGCAATGCTGGTCACTCGAATCAACCGACGGGAAATTACGAGTTTTTGCCTTCGGTCAGTTTTGATGACCTGCACACAAGTATTGAGTCTGCCTCGACGGACTTCAAGCACACGCAATTCCCACCATCCACGATAGAGGGACATGACTTGGAGGTAGGAGGTGTATTGGGGGAAAAGATGTCAGAATTGCCCGCCATGTCACAAACCTCCTCTCTCTCCCGGGGAAACCTACCACAGGCGGGAGCCCCAACAACGAAAGTCGGGCCATCGGGTTCCATCGTGAGACGTCCAAGTACCTCGCATCGAAAGACGAGCGTATCATCATTGTTGTCTTCTTCGTCTGGAGCAACGGATGCTCCTCCAGCTCCTGTGGCTCCTACTGCTTCTTCCGCCATGCGCAATAGACGCCAAAGCCATTATCCGCCAGTCTCAAATGGTGCTCTTCCAAAACCTCCTCGAAAATCTATGGGCCCCGGGATCATGACCGAGTCTGACAATACACCTCGAAACACCCACGTCAGACGCGCCAGTATCGTTGGTGAGAAGACGGCTCCTCGGGATCCAATAAGGCGGTCCACGGACAGCACCAACTCAGACTCGACACACATAGTGCCAAATACGAGAGCCGCCAAAGCCAAGTCAGTTCAGCCCGCGCTAAGAGTGAGCCAAGCAAACTTGCTCGGAGGATGCAACTCAACACCGGAGCAACACCGCTTCTCAACATTGGCCTCCAAGTCTCCACGCATCGGAGGGAAAACCGGGACACCTTCGTCTGGGAAACGCATGTCCATCATGCCTGGCAGCCACGCCACAGGTTTGGGAGCCAGGACCATTAGCCCTACTGATACGAGGAGGATGAAGCGTTTGTCCACGATGCCTCAATCGCAAAGTCTGAACATACTTTCCAATCTGCCCCCACCACCTCCCCCGGTCTCGATGGACACACGGTCCGAGTCCCGATCTCCTTCCATGATCCCGCGCAAAACATCCTTGACCCCTTCTCCTGCTCGGACCACGCCTGAAGTCAGTAATAGGAAGTCATACAGCTCTGGCCTTTCTATAGGGTCTACGTCAAGTTCCAACGCCATTAGATCATCGACCGGATCATTTCAAGCTCGGCTCCAACCTTCGTCATCTGCCACTCGATTGCCGGCACCCAAGAACGTAAGCGCCCACAACGGGCTTCAATGCGATGATGACGAAGATGTCCCACCTGTTCCAGCCATACCCAAAGCATACGAGTCCCCGAAAGAAGTGTCTGCGGAGATATACTTTACGGATATGAAAAAGTCCAATCTGAGCACTGTCGATTCAACCCGCATTCATAGCAGCTCGACTGGCAGTATAAGCATGCCTGTGCACCCTGAACCGACCAAGATTCAACCAAAGTCAAACATTAGAAAGAGCTCATATGCAGACACCACCATTCGGGAACAAGACGCGAAGACTAATCAGAGCAAGAGACAACTTGAGCCACTGAGATTACCACCCCTGAATATTGGGCCGTTGAATTTTCCTACAGCTCCCAAGGCGAACAGCAAGAATTCGTCATCAAATCAGCGTGATCTCAGTCCACCCCCTTCGCGACAAGTTCTCAAGACCCCCAGCACTCCAATGACAGCATCTAAGAGCTCCTTCTTCTCCAAAAGCCATTACGATCATACAATCGAGCTTCCTTCTCTTCGAAGCAGCACGTCGATTCATCATAAAATTCGTCGAGTAACGCCAACACCTCCTGATGGCGATTGCTCCGACTCTTCTTCAAGCTTGCGGGAACCGGCTTGCAAGTCGAGTGTCTCGCCTTACTTATCCTCGTCCTTGCCTAAAGGTGGTTTCGATCTCGCCCAGTTGAAAAGACCTAAAACGGGAGGTGGCTATAGTACGGGCCCTAGCCACTTCTTTCTTGATGACAGTGCACAGGAAAAGCCGCCCGGTCCTCAAGATCTGTCCAAGTTCCGATCTATTCCAAAGTCGCCACCATCTGAGCCGCAAGAAGAGCCAGAGGCTTTGGATCCACAAAGCCCTTCTTCTAAGACCTCTCTACGACGAAAACTTAGCCTGTCATGGAAGCGCGACAAGTTCAAGTCTTATGGAGAATTTTCCGCGAAGGGGATACCGGTTGCTATCCAGACGTCTCAGACCAGAACGGACTCAATGGCGCCACCACGTATTCCTGCCTCTGCATCTGCAATGGTTGGCGGGCTCACAACCGCCAGCAAGCACTCTTACTCGAATCTCGCAGCAGCCGCGAACTCAAACGGGACTACGGCTTTGGATGCACGAATACGCAAGAGCTCAGTAGCTTGCTTGTCTAACCGCGCCCTCCGCGATCGTGTCAAGAGCGAGACGTGGAGTGGCCAGAAAGACGGCTCAGACGTTGCGGCCACGCCCTCGGCGAGGGGAGCTGGCGGACCAATGATGAAGGATATGAGATCAAAAGCGACACCGACTGTTCTCCAGACTGTCGGGTCCTGGGCTATGGAGCTGGACAAGGATGACAGGGCGGCTGAAGAAGAGATGCGTAAACTAGGCTCACGACGAAAGGAGACCGAGATCGCTGGCAAAGCACTGGATGCTTTGAAGAAGCGTGCAACTCCCAAGGAGCGTGTCAGTCCTCAGGAGGCTATTCGAATCGCCATGTTGAACATTTATGAGCGGGGCGAAATCATTGACTACAATGACATTTACTTTTGCGGAACTCAAAACGCTCGCAAGATTATCGGGAACCTGCAGACGAATGCACCAAATTTCGGCTATGATGATGAGCGAGGAGATTACACCATTGTACCTGGTGATCACCTTTCGTACAGATACGAGATTGTGGATGTTCTCGGCAAGGGAAGCTTCGGACAGGTGGTGCGATGTATTGACCACAAATCTGGCAATCTTGTCGCCATCAAAATCATCAGGAACAAGAAGAGGTTCCACCAACAAGCACTTGTGGAGGTCAACATTTTGGCAAAACTTCGCGAATGGGTAAGTTTGAATGCGTCGACTAAAATCGCCCCCCTCTGTTCTCTTGATCCTCGGTTCATTGTTCCTCTGCTCTCTTTTTTGCCCTCTTTGCTTCAAACACCTTGCTAACTGATGTTTCGATAGGACCCGAAAAACAGGCACAGTATGGTCAACTTTACACAAAGCTTTTACTTTCGCGGTCATCTCTGTATATCTACTGAGCTCTTGGACATGAACCTTTACGAATTCATCAAGGCGCACTCGTTCCGAGGATTTTCTTTGAAGATTATTAGGAGGTTCACAAAACAAATACTGTCCTCTCTGGTTCTTTTGAAGCAGCGCAAGGTCATTCACTGTGATTTAAAACCCGAAAACATTTTGCTGGGGCACCCACTTCAATCAGAGATCAAGGTCATCGACTTTGGGTCCAGCTGTTTCGAACACGAAAAGGTGTACACATACATCCAGTCACGATTCTATCGATCGCCTGAAGTTATCTTGGGCATGACGTACGGGATGCCTATCGACATGTGGAGTGTCGGTTGCATACTGGCAGAACTATACACCGGGGTGCCTATTTTCCCCGGTGAAAATGAGCAGGAGCAACTGGCCTGCATCATGGAAGTATTTGGTCCTCCAGAGAAGCATTTGATTGAGAAGAGCACGAGAAAGAAGCTCTTCTTTGACTCGATGGGTAAGCCTAGGTTGAGTGTCTCTTCCAAGGGGCGTAGACGTCGGCCTTCGTCCAAGACACTGCAGCAGGTTTTGAAGTGTGACGACGAAGTGTTCGTCGACTTTATCGCTCGTTGTCTGCGCTGGGACCCGGAAAGACGCCTTCGGCCCGAAGATGCTGTTCGCCATGAGTTCATCACGGGTCAGAAGACGCCGATAGCCATACCTCGATTGTCAGCGAGAGATTCTTCCCCATCAAAGCGCGTCACTTCATCTTCAGCCCCACGTCCGCTCCCGGAACCGCCAAATGCCACCATCAAAAGCGTCGTCACCACGATGCGAACCGGCATCAGTCCCCACAAGCCAGTCTCTGGTCCTTCACGAAGAGCTTCTGGAGCTACTGGTGCGACGGCTGCCAGTATCAGCAGGCGAACGAGTGGCGGCGGATCCATCAGCAGTATCAGCAGTTTACCTCGGGCAGCCGGTCGAGTAGTCAGTGGAAAACAAGATCTAGCGGCGGCTGGCGCGTCCGCAGCCATGGGTCGAAGAGGATAACATTTTCCTATTCATGGAGCACAACGTACCTTGGCGGATTGTCCAGTTGTTTTCTGGACAAGGAATCCGGTGGGAGAAAGTAGATGCAGCGCAAGATTCCACCAACTTTCATCAGGTCGAGACCGTTGGGCAAGCAGCGGATCAGAATTCGCGCCGGTCCATCAGGTACGAGGCATGCATCCATGCTCAGAGCGACCACTCCGTGATGGCGTCAGTATTGTAATACGTGTATCTCGTGAGACATTGTCGCAGTTCCAATCATCCACACGCACAACACACTTGTATATATGTATCACTACATTTCTCTTTTTGTTCAACTATACCACAGAGAACGAGGGCGGCAGCAATTTCTTTGAAGCCCCAATCGAAAGTCTACACTCAAACGGCGGCGGTCTATCTGGCAATAGAAGGCATTGTGACGGGGGGCGTGAGACATGCTGCGTAGGCGAACGAGTTAATGGCTGGGGTTTATTGTAATGGTCGATTTAGCAAGCACAGGTGGGCGATGAGAATGGCCAAGAACGGGGTTCCCGCGTATGTAGAAGGCACTTGTTGGCGTTTTGTCTTACCATGAACGTGTACACCACAATACGATGTACACTACTTTTTTTTTTTTGCGAAGAGGTTGTTTGAGAAACGATCATGCTGCCACCTGCTGCCTGCAACCTGGGCAAAAGCAAAGGGCGAGCACACGGTTGAGGGAGCGTCAGCGTCTTATTTAAGGGGGTTTGGAGATGCAGCGGATCGCACAAATCGGGACATTTGCTCCGCAAATTGGGTTGTCATCGTTGTTGGGGGGGAGGGAAAGAATGTATAGATGGATGGATGGATAGACGGACTGTATTGGGGTCAACCATCTTCGCTGAGTCATGTAAAATAGAGAGGTGGTAGAGAGTAACTAAGAAGCACATGGGATGTGAAACAAGGAGGCGCGTAGAGAGGCAGCTGCGCCAAGAAACGTCATGCAAGGCCTCCCACGTGGAAATGCACAATGAATGGCTTGATGAGAGCGAAGCCAGTCAGACAAACAGCATGAGAATGAATCGATCGATCAAGGCCCTTCGCTGTCCAGCTCGGGAACTAACTACCTCCGTACATAAGATCAAATAGATAGGTAAGTACATCTTCTCTGCATCGTCCAACCGATCGCCAGTGTAATAACGTGTGATTGTATGCATGAAATTCATAAAAACCTTGGTGCTACGCCTGCACATGGCTAAATATGCGCCGCTGGGCTGGGCTGATTCAGTGTGGCAGGCGTTTGTGAGTCGTTGTTCTGACGAGCAAAACCCAAACAAAGCCACGCGACGAGAGGTCACTTGTAAGAGCGTGATGTCTTGTTCAGTGAATGCGGGGATGGGCAGGGCTGAAAAACTTTGGTAGTATGTACAGTGTTTGCACGAGGAATGACATATCTATCTAGTTTCTCTCTCTTTTATTACGAATACCTAGGAACGGAGAGAGTTGAAAGAAAAGGCCGTGGCGACATGGTGTATATATTTCCATGCGCTAATAACGGAGGCTGCGCATCGAGATGGTCAGCAATCCAGTGTTGCTTTGATGATGCCATTCCAGAATCGAGGGGACACAGACACAGCGCTAGAGCAGGGATCTAGAGAATTCGGGGCCCAGAGGCAGCGCAGACGAAAGATTCAACATCTGTCTTGACTCTTGAGAACCTGCCGTGAAATGAGGACTAACCTCCCTCCCGACGCCACCATGTCTTTCGCGAGCTGAACCTAGGGCCCGTGTTCATGGACCCTTTTCATGCTGATATGGGTCACTTCGACAATCTACATCTTTTATAAAGCCTAGACGCGGAGCACTCATGCATGATGTTGTTCCATAGGTCGGCTCAGAACTCTCGTCTTGGGATGATGATGCAGGAGCACAGCGAAAAACGCGGGAACCAGGTTCATGGTTCTAGAGTTCCACGCTTATCCCTGCTACGCTACCCAATGTCTCATGCAGTTGCTTTTGCCTAGTCTCTCTCTCTCTAGTCTCACACTCTCTCCGTTCCCGCAAAACTCGTCATCGCTGTGATCATTTTCCATTTTTGTACCGTTCCATAGACCGGGCTGTCGCAACGCACCAAGCCTTCTATGTATTGTCGGGAGTCGCATTTGCCATGCTGTGTTGTTTTGCGATGTGATGAGAGGACGTGTCAGTTTTTTCCATGCGCCGGCTGCGCGAAAACTTTTCACACAGGAAGAGGCATTTGCGCGCTGCGCGGGAAGTTTTGTTAGACCGAGAGTCCGAGGCCGGATTGTGGCCACTACTGGCCAAATGGCGGGAGACCTGTCAATATGTAATGTAAGTCAGACGAAGAGGCCGAAGAAGATACCTATGAGCGAGCTTGTCAGAGATTGGCAGAACTGCGGAGATGACGGCATATGCAAGATTTCTTGGCGATGGCCTCGCTCTGTGGCTCATGCCTCCCCACGTAGTCTTGATTTGGGATCATGTCTCTCCGTACGGAGTTGTATGTAGGAATCGAGCGGTTCCATTGCCGTTTGTTGACTTGTTGAAACTTGAAACTCGAGAGGAACCGTTCGAACCATTTGAACCCCCGTCCCGCGGGCAGTTTACTTCTCCGCACCCCCAAAGGTGCGTACCGGCAATGCACACGTGACTCTACAACTAGGTAGCCCTTTCCACAACAAGCTGCACAACGTTGTTACCCGCCATCACCGCCATCATCGCCATCACGATGGAGTCCAACAAAGAGCACATTGAAGCGCTGCTGAAGGACCTCACGCCGCAATCGACCGAACGCGAAGGCGTCTAGCACGGCGCGTGGCAGCACCAGGAACGAACTGACCGATCGCAACAACGTTGAAGCCGCTCGGCCGCTCGGCCGGCCTTCTCATCAAGGTCCCATTCCTGGTCCTTCACAAGCTACGATGCGGGCGCTCGCTCGAGAACGTGTATCTTGCGGCTGCAAGAGTCAGACGGCGTGCATCTCGAACAACTGCTCTTGCCGGAGGGCTGACGTGCTCTGCGGCAAGTGGTGTCACAAAGGAGATACACGCTGTGGCAATCTGACAGACGCCAAACTTGAGGCCGCTCAGAAGGAGTACGCACGCCAGCAGGCGGAGAAACTTCTCCTCGCGGAACAACGCATTCAACAGCTTACCGGCGTGCTGCACCAGTCACAAGTAGAGTCGGCCGAACGAGCGGAGAGGGCGAACCGTGAGTTACGGCATGTACAAGAGCAGCAATCTCTTCGTCTCTGGCAACAACACCTCAACCAGTTGTTGCTGCTGCGTCGTCGGTGGAGGTTGAGGGAGGGGTTAGATAGACTGCAACTCCCAGGATAAGAAGACATGCAACCGCCCCCCCCCCCACTTTTCTTGGTCGCCCCATATTTTCCAGTCGAACTAGAGGTCCATCTGTCCGCCATCTAGATGGTACATTTACCGATTACCTCTTTTACACACGTCCCAATGCAAATTCCATTAGCTAACACCTAATCCCCTAACCACTAACCACTAACCCTAACTCCTAACTCCTAACTAACCCCTAAAATGCGTCTTGATGGGATTAAATGCCGCGTCTTGATATGGGACGTGGAAGCAGGTGGCGATAGGTGCATTTTACGATTTACCAATTATCTTGCCAGAAATTCCGAAAAGAAGTGGGGGCGGCCAAGAAAAGTGGGGGCGGTTGCATGTCTTCTTATTACCCTGGGAGTTGCAGTCTGTCGTCCCTCTCCGGGCTGGGCCGAGGCTAACGGCGGAAAATTGGCGAGTCCTTGGCCGTTACGCTTACTCCGTATGCATAGGTATGTACATAGCCATGTACATATGTACATAGGTACCTAGTTGAATGCACCGACGGAGTATCCTCCTTCATTGTCGCCATAGCTATCGCTGTTATTGTTTCAGTATGTCCAATGTGGATTATGATGGATACAGTGTCTCCAAATTCTTCCCAATTCTATCAGCATCACACAATGGCCATGAAGAAATCTTGAGCCTGGCAAGATGACAGTCTGCAGAGCTCAGAACTCGACCTGTCTGACTCTCACGAGTCGCGACTCACGAGACATTATGACACCTGATTCCAGCCCCACTATTATGCAAGGCGCTGTGGCGGAGTGGTCTAACGCGAAAGACTCGAACTTCATGTGCTCAGGTATCTTTTCCCTTCGGGGGCACCGGTTCGAATCCGGTCGGCGTCGATGAAGCTTGCTTCTGACTTTGGGTTATTTTTTTCCACTGCGTTGCATTTCCAGTAGGTACCTAATGCCTGACTTGGAAGCTGAAACGGCCATCAGACGACTTTCTATCCAACCGGTGACAGTGGACACCACACAATCAACGCAATCACACACAGGCTCTCCGTCCTGGAAAGTTGAAACCCCGGCTTCTGCACAGTGACTCCTCCAAAGCGCGATAATGACATTATGACAGAGAGCCTGCTGGTTGCCGTTCTGGTACAATGCTTCGTCCAGAGAGGGAGTGCGCCAACGGCAGGGCGCCTAACATGTGCCTGGGTTGGACCCAACTGCATTCATGTGCGGCGCGGGGTGCATGAGAATCATACTTTCTATCCCTTTTTTTGACCGTCTGCGATTATGCTCCGAGGATTAGGTACATAGTCGAAGCTGCTTGTCGTCTGCGGTCATCCCAGGTTGTACTGGTCGACAACCTCGCCTTACCTTCTCTTTGGCTGGTGGCGTATTGGTGATGGCTTCCCCCAATGTTTGTTTGTCCGACTCCACGGCCGAGGTCTTGAGGGCGTGTCGATAGATTGTATGTATGTAGATACCCTGACGGCGCAAGAAGCTGCTTGGTCGCAGGCAAGGCGAGCTCGGGTCTGCGGCTTGCTTTGTTCGCGTTCTCTTGGGCCTTGCATTTCGCCTTCCCTTTCGCCTTTTGCAGCTTCCTGGATTGTCCTCCTTTCCTCCGGCCTGTCATTTCCAATTTACTATAAGGTTGCGATGCCTCGATGCACTCCTTCTCCATTGCTCGTTTCTCTGCGTCCATGAAAAGCCTACAGTGTTACTTGTACGACGTCTTCTGCTATACCGTCTCTCTATTCATCTTACAACCCCCACCTTGCGCTTCTTGCCATCTCAATTCAACCCAAGCTGTTGCTGTTGTAACTTGTCCATCTCACGTTACCTGCATCGACCAAACAGACAGGTTCTCTTGTCCAGCTCATACCTCATCACGCTAGCAGCCAGCACCTGCTGCGAGATTAGCGAGCCTCGAGGCCATCGACATCGACATCGACAGGAGGAGGCGCAAATCTTCAAGGCATCTCCGTTGCTTTACTCTGCGCCTTGACCACGACGGCTCCTAAATTCTAATACAACGGGCGCCAACAAGGGGCTTTCTTGGCGCGGGCCTTGACACCGCGAACTCGCACTCACCTTCACATAGACCATTTTCGAACAGCACGTCTCCTAGACTCTCAACTTGCGCGTAATAACATGTGCTATAAACTGACGGAGATTTTCCCGGCATGCGGTTGCATCCACTACGAGCATGCACTTGATCAATGTGCATCTCACGGCGTATCTGGTCATGTTGTCCAGGAACGGATCATCACTGTCGGATACGCATGCGATGCACATGCTGCTCGACAAGCCTGGCTCGATGCGCAACAACAATACTATAATCCTCCGGGATCAGGATCGGGCAAGGCCCCTCGCAGAATAATTAGGAGAACTTAGGGATGATAACTTTTTGTTCTTGGTGACGGGGCGGCGCTCCTGAGTTTCTCAAGAGTGAGAAGCTGGCAGCACGCTTCTTTTTTTTTTTTTTTTTTGCCTGTCATGAGTGTTAGAGGTCCTCCTTCTGCGAAGGCTTATTACAGGCTACAGCTCATCGTTGTTGCGTCTTGCTCGGGATCACGATGAGCGCCGATGGTCGTGCTGAAGGCACGGTATCTCCCGTGACAATTGGGAGTCGTGGCGTTTGTTGTCTTCCGTGTCCATGTCTGCTGATGAGATAGGCTGCATTGTTCTTACATTGGCTATCTCACTCATGCTTTGATACGCTCGCTGGCTCTTGTTCTTATTTTTTTTGTATGTACTTTCTCTCAGGGGTAGTCATTTTTTTTATCTTTTCTTTTTCTCAGCACCACGGGTTGGTCCTTTATTTTTCTTGGTACAATTTAGACAGAATGTTTCCTGTTCTCGCAAGTATGATATCACCAGCGTCGAGTTTGGAGAGCCAAAGTCCGCCATGTCTGTGCTGGTCGAATAGGGCGACGGTCGGGAATCGTCTGACATGTGCATGACTTTAGGCAGTCTCGTGACACTGGATGTCACACTTGAGCGAGCGAATACGAAGATATCGATATTTCTCTATTAATGTATGCCAGGTATTGTGAATCCTTGGTGCATTGTTTCTTGCATTAAGATTCAAGAGTGAAGCAGGCAGACTTTGAAAAGCGGGGGTGGATCGGAAACGTTCAGGAATCGGCAGTCCCCACCATTTCCAAGTTTGCAACTTTGTCTTGAAAGTTGACTCCCGACTCCCCCAACTTCCAACGCTTGCGGATCTGCGATGAGTTTTCAGCTTGTATGCACCTACAGTAATTTGCTGGGGGGACGCGCATTGTCATCAAGTCATCAAGAGAAGAAGAGCGGATATCACCTTCCTTCTTCCTCAGCTGGCGAGGCGATGGCTACCAATTGCCGTTCAACGAAGCGTGGGTTTGGCTTGATGTGAGTGAGGGAAGGCATGTCGAGTTCTTCGGTGCTCCTTCCTGTAGTTAGCGCGATGAATCTGGTCCCTTGGCCCTTTCTCGGCTCATTGTCAACACCCGATCACGTCCGTGGCAGAAACATGCTTCACCCTCGCTTCAACTCCTCTCTCCGCCAACATCGCACTCCTTTGTTCACGATCCCGCCCTCACCATCCTTCACAACAGCTCTTTTCCTGGTCCATAAGACCAAATAGCATTTTACAATCAATTATACTTAGATCAACCTTGGCCCTCGTGGTTTGTGTGCTTCTTAGTCCGTTTCCTTGAGTTACGACATTGAACATCCTTTCCTTACATGTACAACTCTATTCGTCCTTGGAACGGGCCGCTTCTGCCTATTCCCATACGGCCTTATTAGTTCTCGGTCCCTGTCCGCCACGGTCTTCATTGTCATCTGCAACTGTTTGTCACTCGGGAGATCCTCCTCAGTGTTCCTTAACTACAC
Source organism: Claviceps spartinae (assembly GCA_018360215.1). NCBI lineage: Eukaryota > Fungi > Ascomycota > Sordariomycetes > Hypocreales > Clavicipitaceae > Claviceps > Claviceps spartinae. The sequence continues at coordinate 28,268 of SRPX01000005.1, forward strand.
ACAGCCTGGCCAGACAACCGGAATAACGCAGCAATCGAACCGTGCTGGTTATGCAACGCGATTCAGGCCTGTTGGGTGCCAAGCGATGTCCTCTTCGCACTAGTTTCTGAGTCACTTCTTATTCAGAGTGGCCGTTCAGTCAAAAAGAACACTGCGCATTCAAGGTACGAAAAAAAGCTTCTCGGACCGCTAACTTCTTCGCGTGGAGCTGATGCCCTTTGAAGCTGTTGTGGCTCCAAAACATCTTGCATTAGGCATTGTCATCCTTATACCCATGCCGTTGAGAAAGTGCTGTCTCTTGCTAACCCTAAGAATGAAGCCGCTGACTCGCATTGAGCGTCGCCTTGCATCTCATCGTTGCCAACGGCGAAATTTACGAATCCTCCCGAAATGCCTGCACGAGCGACGACATTGACGGAACGCTCAGACAGCGCCTCGCAGCAGTCTGTGTCTCAAGTAGGATTTCACTATGTATCCTCTTATACTGTCCGTCCATCAAAGGCTCGGCCAGTGGGAGGTGGGCATTCGGTGCATGGAGGCGGCGAAAACGCAAACAGTTAGAAACCGTACCATTGCCTAGCCTACGACAAGGCAGCTCCCTATGACCCAAGCAGCGACATGAATAGTTCTTCAGATCAGCAAGATGACTTCATACTATCTCCCTCATCAACCATGATAGATGCGGAAGATTCTTCAGCCACGTCTGCAGGCGCGAATCTGACTACTGGCCTCGATGCTAATTCTGATGACTCTCATCTCTTGGACAGATGCCTCGGCACACCCAAAGTAAGGCCCTTTTTTGAGTCTTCAGGAACAAATCAGACTCGCAACAAGGCGACTGTCTCATGTCGAGATTATCTACACGTGCCGGTCTCAAAAGCTCGACCATGCCCTTCGCACACCACTGGAGACAATTGGACCTCGGGCCAGCGACTTTCTGAACTCAAGGTACAGACAGCTCTAGCCGTTCAGACTTCTGGTGCATATCAAAAGGCGGACTATTCTTCGGGCCCTGCCACTGAATCTGTTGTCTTTCCACCAGTCAGCCCAATTGGTTACGGAGACAGGTCCTCTAGCCCGACGGATTCGCTCAAAGGCGACTCTCGTCCAGTGGTCAACCAACAGTCACATACTCCCGACGGTGCTGCCCATCCAGTGAAATCCAAGACTAGTGATGCTTCGTCGACGGCCAAAGGATCCGAAAGTCGCATTGTCGAGCTCATGTCAGATTTCGCGCAAAGCCAACAGCAGCGCACATCAATCCATCAAAGAACTGCGCCAAAGGGGTGCGATCATGGTTCAGATGCTGAGACTGTTGTCGGAGCCCGGCAAGAGCGCCCTCGCCTAGACTCTCGCACTTTGCCACGCTGCGAACATGGAGGTCCAGCATCGCATAAGCCAAACAAGTACCCTATACATGATACATCAGCGCCCATGGCCCTTTATTCTCCGATTCCAGGTTCCAAAGTGAGGCCATCTCTCGATCCCTTAGAGTCCATACATAAGCACAGTAATCATGGCCATAGTTCAGTTCCGAAGATGAGGCCAGCACATGGCATCAGCAGTCCAAGGCCACCACTAGGAGAGCAGGCTAGTCCTATTAATCGTGGTGAGCCAAAACCAGCTCCGTTGCCTGCTTCCAGCTCGGTATCCGACAGCAATCAAGCTTCGCGCAGCCTATTCGACCACAGACGCACCAAGAAATGGCTGAAGGATGTGTTGAAGTATCCAGAAAATTATGCGCTACAGTACACCAAAAAACCGAGCAGTCATTATGAGGGAATTAGCAACACTTCATCAGATGTTCAAGACGGACAGTTGGAATCCGCTCCGATTCCCCCCCTACCTTCCAAACTGCACGCAATGGCAACCGTCTCTTCTGAGAAGCCGTCTGGTGGATTCGACCGCATTGGCTTCCAACGCGCCGTGAGTGACCTAGAAAGACTGTTGGGTGAAGCGCTTTCCATCGCGTCTCAAGTTGTCGACCAGCCGACCTCAACGGTGTCGCAAGAGCCGTATAAACAGCCCTCTATCAGTCTGCATTCCCATTGCCGAAGTATGCACAGCCAAAATGGAACAACACGCGGCTCTCTGCTTCTTCCTTGTTCGGCCAGTGCTGATGGTAGTGGTGGTGACTACTGGGAAACAGGAGTCAATACTCCGCCGAGCAAGCCACGGAGCCTCCTCAGTCAGATGAAGATGAGATTCGCTCAATCTACACCAGAAAAGCCTGTCGAAGAAGATGTGAGCAGCACAGGTAATGGTGATGGGGTCCGCAGTTTGGAAATTCCTCGCAGGAAGTCTAGCATGAAGTTGGGAAAACTTCCCTTGGAGCACCAGACTATCGCAGACACTCAGTCCCACAGTCAAACTCAGCCTGCTGCCTCTGATGCTCTTGCTGATGTTCCAGTTGTAGGACAGAGGGAATCGCAGCCTTATAGAACTCATAATCATCATCTAAGACACACTGGAAGAAGAGTCGACCGCTCAGACTATGGCGGCCCTCGTCCTGGGGTGCCGGAAGAAGCTGAAATACTACCGCCGAAGCGCAAAGCCGCTATTCGGCCACCTCATGTTGATCATGAGATCAGTCTCCGTCGCCGCTCTCATGTCAGCTTAAGAGGTGCCCATGGCTTTAATCTGGAAAAATCGCACAAACGGCAGCCAGTTGCTCGTGATTGGTCGCCGTCTCGCAAACGATTTGTCGCCTCAGTAGCATGTATCAGCACGGCACTTATTGGAATCATCCTAGGCATCTACTCTGGTCTGGTTCCTTCTATTCAGTACTACGTGATTGACCAGTCTCACGTCATCATTCATGGGAATACTGCCTGTTTTCTTGGTCTGGCCATTCCAACGTTCTTCCTCTGGCCGTTGCCCCTCCTTCACGGGAGGAAACCCTATATTCTCTCGAGTTTGGTGTTGGCGATGCCTCTTCTTTTTCCTCAGGCTCTGGCTGTGAACTCCCAAAGGCTCACCAATGCCGTTCCGTGGCGAGTTTTCTTGTTGGCAGCGAGGGCTCTCATGGGAATCTCTCTTGGCTTCGCGAGCATGAATTTTCACTCCATATTAACAGACCTCTTTGGTGCCTCTCTGATGAGTTGCAATCCCCATCAGGAAGTTGTGGATCGCTACGATGCTCGAAGACATGGCGGTGGCATGGGTGTCTGGCTCGGAATCTGGACTTGGTGTTGGATCGGATCACTGGGCTTGGGGTTCCTGATGGGTGCCTGTATCATTGACCGCTATAATCCTGCATGGGGATTCTATGTCAGCATCATCGTCATAGCAGTTGTGCTCATGTTGAACGTTGTTTGTCCCGAGGTCCGCCGCTCACCCTTCCGCCGATCTGTAGCTGAGGTACGCACTGGCGAGGATATTTCGAGACGAATCGCACGAGGCGAGGTCATGATGCACCGCGTCAAGACTGGTCCAAGATGGTGGGGGCAAGAAGTATATCATGGCATCGCGCTCAATCTGGAAATGCTTCGGCAACCGGGGTTTGCTATCATGGCCATTTATTCTGCCTGGATATACGCCCAAGTTGTGCTCATCATCATCTTGCTTGGATCTCTTCTTTCGCGATTTTATCGCCGCCGATCCACAGATGTCGGCTTGTTTGTCGGTGTCGTGGCGCTGGGTGCTCTGCTGGCTATTCCCTTTCAAAAGGCCAATTTGTTCTCACGGTCTCGTCAAGCTCAGTTGAGCAGCAACCTGGCCACACTCGACAGAAAAGTAGCATGGTCATCTCACTTCGTACGCCGTACCGTTTTTACCTTGCTGCTACCTCTGGCGGGCATATGCTACGCTGCAGTATCAGCAGGGCCCTCAATTCACGTCAGCGTGCCGACAATTTTCGCGGGATTCGTAGGCTTTCTTTCTTGTCTGGCCATATCCGAATGCAATGGACTGGTCATGGAGGCGTTTGATTGCTCTGACTTGTCGCCCGCAATGACTGGCCGACAAAAGGATGGCTCGGGCAAGACCTACAAGCGAACCAACTATTCTTCTTTTCCCAGGGTGACGGCCGGATTCGCCGCGATTCATTCTTTGGCTTTCATTTTCGCTGCTGCTGCGACTGCCTTGGGTGGCCATGTCACCAGGACGCTTGGGCAGCGAGTGTCTACAGGTGTAGTGGCAGGCATCTTGCTCGTCTTGACGTTTTTACTGTCGCTTATCCTGATTCGATTCACCGAGTTTCATATTGTTCCCAAATCAAAGTCGGAAGAGATGGACAAGTTGGTTGAAGCCCGACGACGATCGACAACCAGGCGAGTCTCGATGCCAGAGAATGTGGAGGCCCTCATTGAAGAGGAAAAGGCATGGAGGCCGGCCATGATTGGGAATCCCACAAGCAGAAAGCGACGCATGAATATTTTTGAGCTCGGGGGCATGACTCGATGGCAAGAGATCCGGAAGAAGAACAAACTCATTGATGCTGGTGCTCATCTCAATCGCGAGGCCTGGGACCAGGGAATTGGGGCTCTGAATGACCAGCTGAGCGACTTTCGACGCGACGCTCACTCTTCTCACGGTAGAAGAATGGGCCATCGAAAACAACGTGGAACTGGGGACAGCAGTGAGCGTGGAGAGCCCATTGAGATGAGAGACCTTGAGCGTGAGCAGAGGAGAGTTGGTCGATCGAGCTGGCGAAGCAAGAGAGAATGTGCAATGAGTCGAAGCTCTGCTTGAGCGAGCGATTGCAGTGGAGGGCTGTGATGAAGGACGTGGTCGTAATGATAATGACGGAACGAGCTCTCAACCTGGACCCTTTTCATTCATTTTCTCTTGGCCCGTTCGTCCTGTTTTTTTCTTTTTTTTCTTCGCCACATCATACATTCACTCATCAACACGCCAGATATTGACCTACATAAAGCTAGGGACCTGTCCTTATGCCTATACAGCTTGTCATGTTGTCCCTCGACAGTAGTATACATCATAGTTTGACTCGAAGTTGCAAGCCTGGTCTACTTTCTTGTCCTTTACCTCTTTCATGTTGTGCATTGATCATTGATCATTGATCGTTGAGCAGTCCAATCACTACTCGAATCTGTCCCTGTTTCCTGTCACTTATTGTACCTTTTCACTTTATCGAAACTAGAATAAAACGTATTCAGTCTTCGAGCGTATAACGGTTTGCTCTTCTCGTGGTCTCTTGTGACCTTGTCCTTTTCTCGTCAGACTACCAAAGACTAATTCCGGTCCCGACTGGCTAGACTAGCCACCACCATATAGGAGCCACACAAGATCGCTGCCTTGTTGACTTTTTGAACCGCTCTGCTGTAGGATGAAGCTCGTATACACGGCGTGCCACGTATTGATGATTGAGTCTGCCTCTTGGCATACATAGATGACGGTGACAGGTGTAGCGGTGAACTGGCTTGGGAGGCTATTGACGCTGAGAATAAGACATCAGTGGGAATGTTGTATGTTCACGGTTCTTAAGACTTTGTCGTGCACGTTGCATTCTGAAGTTCTTCTCCTACAGTTCTTTGCGAAAACAACAGTTGTCCTTTTTAATTTGTTTCTTGTAGTTTTGACGCTACAGCTGATGCTTACTTGTTATGCCTACCCACTTTGCGACTCGGAGATGCACCTGCCCCTGTACTGAAACCAAATCATTCAATGGCTTGACCCTGACCATATCTAGGTACACATTTCCCGTAATTACTACATATTTGCCCTCTTGGACTTTTGCTTTTCCCCACGTGCATCATCCATGCACGGCCCCTAATAAAAAGGGGACCTCGCGATCTGTGCATCTCTAGATCCCTCGACCCTACGCAGCATCTAAGATCTAAGATCTACGACTGTGTCCCTCTCCTGAATACAGGTAGGAGTACATCCCAAAGACAGGCCACAGGTCCAGTCCCCGCCTGCCTTCACACAGCACCATTGGATAAAAGTACCTAGGTAGTCCACACTGCCTCCTACTCATACCCTCAAATTACAACCCCCTAGTATTTATTCTCATCAGTCATCACGACCCTCACCTCCGCCGTGCTGCATAGCCCAGCAACTCCTCCTCCGACGAAGACTTCATCTCCAACCCACGTCCCTGATCAAGCCTCTGCACACCCACACCCCCCAGATTCCGCTGCGCATCTCTCTGGGCTCGTCTCGGCGTAAGCTGGTGGTGATCTGGCTCCGTCTCCATCCCGCGTGTGGTGCGAGCCTGAGGAGGTACCCAGAGCGTGTTGGTGTTGGTGTTGGTGTTGGTATTGATCTGCCGGGGCCCGTACTGCGGGTGCGGGTGCGCGTGCGTGCGTGGATGGGCAGGCAGCCCGGGAATCCAGCCTGGTACTGGGCGACGGGCGTGAAGTTGCTGCTCCTGTTGTTTTTGATGATGCTGCTGCTGCTGCTGTATTTGCGGCCGTGATACATTCTCCCAGGGCTCTTCCTCCACGCGCGTTTCATACGGTCGGCGCTGCGGCTGGCGTGGCTGGCTGGTACTGGGCTGGATGCTTGAACTCAGCTCTGATTCTGGAGAAGGTCGTACGATGCGCATCGTGGGGGACCCGGTTCGGACAGTGGCTGCGTTGTGCATCGTTGGCCATGGTAGCTTCCTTGAGAGAGGGGGGGAACTGCTCGGTGGCGATGTTACTGGGGTGGGAATCGCGTGGGGGATGATGGGCTCAATGGGAGGGATTTTGGAGGCTCCATGACGGGGTTTCTTATCTGGATCGGTAGTTGGTGTTGGTGTTGGTGTTGGTGTTGGCAATGCTGCTCTTGCTGTAGTGGCTCTATTATCACTATGCTGACCATCACGGTTAGTTGAGGAGTATATCGGCCCGGAACCAGTTTTCCGTCCCTCGGATGTGTACGATATGGGCATCCTCGGAGGAGGTACCAGGTTCGTCCGCGTCCCCACGGGGGTGGTCCCTCGCCCCTGAGTCTGGGGCTTTGAGACGAGCCATCTCCCGTCTGTTTGTGTATGTGCCTTTGCACTCCATGGAGATTCAACCACAGGAGACAAGTTCATGCGCTTCATGACGGGCCGTTCCTTATCATTATCATCCTTTGACGAAATGATACGGCTCGTGGTACTGCTGTCCGCGGGGGGTGTTCGCGGCTGGATCAGACCTCCCCTTCTGCCCGGGAGCTGTCCCGACGCGGCGGTGCTTCCAGCAGTATCCGAGGAGAATAGGGGTCGGGGGACGAACATTTGCATCGAGTCACGGCCTCGGCCCTTCAACGGCGGCTCTGCCTCCGTGACAAGCCTGATGGTCTGCCGTGTCGGGGAAGGGGAATTCGCAGGAGCTGGTGAGGAGATGCCAGACCCAGTAGCGACCCGGTGAGGAGGAAAATGTATCTGCTTCCTCTCCGTCATCGGCTGGCGAGTTTGAACAGGCGGACTCGCTGCACTGGCCGCGAGCTGGAGATATGCATTCAGCGGCGGCGTCCTTGGTGCCGTTTTGCCCTGCCTCGCTGCGCCCTGCGACATGGTATTCTGGTCGGCCAAGACCCAATTTCCGTGCTTGTCGGCCACATAGTACGGTGTCACCGCAGATAGGGGCTCTGTGCTAGGAGGCCTCCATATGTGGCCCTCAGACGACATCGACGAGGAGCGTCGCCCGTCCTCCTCGAATTCCGTCATGTTGCTTTCCCGGGGTTGGTTTCTCGATTTGGTTCCTCCCACGTTGGACAACTTTTCCTCAGAGTCGTGCTGCTGTGGAATCACCAATTTCGGAAGAACAGATCTGTGAGGTGATGCGCGCGTGGGCTTCGGGGATGCCATACCCTTCTCCGGTGGCCCTCTGTAGGGGGTCGTATTGCCATAATATCTGGTGTCGGTGGGAGCAGTCTTCACAGTCGACGGTTTCTTCCCCAGGAGGAGTGACAGCTCTGGCTTGTCTGGCAGAAGCTTCGACCGCGGTCTGCTGACGCTGCTGCGTTTCGAGGTCGGCGAGGCATTCGTAGATATGACGGGCGATATGGCGAGGCCGAGAACACTGTGATGCCAACTAATTCGGTTGTTTGCTCCCGGTGACGTTATATCCCTGCTATCTGGAGTCATCTTTGAGTAAGAACCGGTTTCTGGTGCTTTTTTTACCTTTGGATTGCCAGCCATCGCCGCGGCGGTGGTTAAGGTCGCTGCTAAGGGAGTCGTAGTTGTCGGCTTGGCTTCCGACTTGAGAGGCACCGTTGACTCCGTTGATGATGCGCCAGGGGCATCGCGGAATGGGTAAATCAAGTCGGCCATCCATGCCGACTCACCTCTCGCGTTACCGCCGTCTCCGCCGCCGCCATCGTGTTCCTTGCCTAACTGCTGTCCCCAGGAGTCCCGTTTACTGCCGTGTGTCCCAGACAGGCGCTTCTTCTCTGGCTTCTTCTTCTTCTTGTTCCGGCACAGGCGGAGAAAAAGAAGGGATCCAGCCGCAACGAGGGCAAAGCCGATGACTCCTACCGCGATTCCTGCCTTCTGAAAAGGTGTGAGAGATCGACCAGCGGCTTGTGCTGCTCCTGGTGTTGATGTTGCAGTTGTGCTTGTCTCTACAGGTCTTGTTTCCGTCGCTACGGATGTTCTCAGAGTCGTGTCTGTCGTACTCGACGCTGTAGCCGACGAAGACGAAGACGAAGAATAAGAAGAAGAAGTAGCAGGGGTGGTACGAGGCGGAGAGTGTGTATCGACTACCAACGTAGAGGGAAGTTCAGTGCCGGTTGTCGTGAACGCCTTTGTTGTCTTGGATGCCCTAGATTTCCTGGGTTTCCTGCTCACACGATGAGTGCTCGACGGCGCTGGAAACGAGACTGGTCCTCCGCCTGAAGGGGGGAGCACCAGCGTGGCTGTTATGACACTGTGTGTGGGTGTAAATGCGCCGGGCTGGCCAGAACACATCTGATGCGCCCGGTAGATGACGGATGCTGAACACGATGTCAGTCACGGAAAGCATCGCTCCTCTTCTCTACTCTCCAGGACGCAGAAAGGGGGCTTGAAATCGGCCCACGGGAATAAGATATAACCAGATATCAACTCACAGTTTGCATCTTGCTCCAAGCACCCATCAATACTCCTCTCCGCCGCAATGCATTGCACCGCGCCCTCCCCGACCGTGAAACCCGTCTTACCATCCGCAGAGCACAGCTCCTGCAGGGATGGTATTCGCTGGCCGCGCCGCAGACCGATACTCGCCTGGAGGAAAGAAATGAAGCAGCCTTCTGCGCAGACGGGCACGTACGCGGATAGTTCGAGCGTGAGATTCGATTTCGACCAGCTTTTCTCGGCACCGACGGCGGGATATGTGATGAGGGGCAGAAGCAGGAGGCTGCGGGGGAAGTACATAATTATGTTTTTTATTGAGAGAAAAGAAGTCCAGAAGGAGAATGGTCCTGGATTCTGTAGTGTTAGATACTAAACCTCAATGGCTGTCTTTTTCTTCGTCTTTTCCTCCAAACGACCTTGTTTACACTTTTTGTTTAATAATCTTCTTTTTGTCCCTTCTTCATTTTCATCTGCCTTGTTTCTACTTTCTTTCGGTTCCCGTTGCCTCTCGTGAACCCACAGGGGGACGTACCTAGAAGCCAGCAGAAAACACGCCCGGAATCCGCTTCAGAGACGACCAGCGCCCCGCGCGTCCATATCTCTATCGTCGACCGAAGAGAAAACTAAATTTCCTGCGAGAAACACGAAACGTTGGATATCAAGATCGGCGAGCACCAATAGATGGGGACGAGGCAACCAGGCCAAACCAAAGGGCAGGAAAGAAGAAACGAAGGGAGATGACAAGGGGGCGAAAAGATTGGGGATGGAATAAAGTCGATATATTTACAGTGATGAAGGAAATGGGCAATTAGGGAAGGGAATACACTATGGGCATTTTGTTTCGCAGAGGGACAATGAAAACGATGAAGCTGGAAACAGAGGAAAACGCCCGCCATACCATCCCCCCAAACTCCTGTCGGTATGGGCACCCGACTACAACCACAACGGCCGATTCCTAACCGCCGATTCTCGCAACCGCCCACCGTATCAAGACATCCGACGTGTCCTGCTCTGCTCGCCCCCCCCCCCCCCGAGGGACCAGACTTTAAACTCCATCTGGCCAATCCCGATTTCCCCCTGTGACTGCTGGCTCAGTTCTGCCGTTGTGCCACGGGGCGTGCCGGGACTTTTCGGTCCAATCGATTGGTCAGTCGCTCCAGCGCTTGCATGCGCGTACATGCGGTAGGGAAAGTTCTTGTGGTATTGGAGTTTTGTGTTGCCGCTGCTTGGTTTGTACGAATAAGCGCGCAGGACTAGGCTGGCTGGACTGGGCTGACCGTCGGGGAAGCGGGCAATACTGGAGCTTGCTAATTAATAATCGACTCTTCAACTTGACGACGGTCAGTCGCTGCGGCCCTATAAATTTCATATGGACTATGAAATACATGCATTACATGCTGTGACTTTTCGTGTTGACTCGTCTGACTGGATATACATAAGATAAATGACGCCCGATGTAGCTACCTGTACGTAGATGCACGTTTCCCATGTCAGTCGGCTATCGGCTACGTGTATATGTATACAGTATGCGTCACCGGACGATCGCCTGAAACATACATGCCACCCGAGGGCACCTTGGCTTATCATGTGGTATTCTCATCTCGTCTATCTCCAAATTGATATCAAAAACTACCGAGTACATCTGCGGAAACACCAAAAAGTCAATTGCAGTGAAACAATCCATCTCCAACGCAGCAACACAAACAAATGTTCATGCCTCGAGCGCGCAGTGCAAAATTTACGAAGAAAAAGAGATCCCTATGAGACGCCAACGCCAGACTACATCGACACACCCCAACATACGACCACTGCCTAGTGCCTACTGACTCAATGAAGCGTATGCTGCCCCCCTCTCAAACAACAAATATCCTCTCGCCCGGTCCCGAAGTATGCAATGCTTGAACTGACTCCACCACCCCTGGATATCCGATCCCTCCCGTGCTTCTTCTTACATGGCCATCTCGGCCTGAAGTCTCCTGAGTTCGGCTTCCTCGTCGTCCTCTTGCTCGACGGGGGCCTTGACAGACACCGCTGTTCCCTCAAAGTTAGCATGTAAACACATCTCGCCATGTTTTTTTTTTTTTTTGTGTATTCTTCCTCGCACTCACGTTCTTGGCTAGCCACAGAAGGCATCCGTTGTCCCAAATCAGCCACAGGAACATTACCCGTCTTGAGAATGTCCTCATCCAGCTTCTCCTGCTGGAGCTCATCCAACTCGGCCTCGAGCTCGTCTTCGTCCAAGGGGTCGCCGATGGGGTTGTTCGTAATCGCATTGACAATCTCGTCGCTGAGGGCGTTTTGTTCGCGCAATTCGTCCCTGGTACAAGAAATCGTCGTCATCAGTATTATGTATACACTACCAAAAACTCGGACTATATATCAACATGGAGAGAGAGAACACCCACATTGTCTGATCCACCTTCTCTGGTGTGAGCTTGCCGTGGATATGCTTCATAGCCTTGCCAGCCTGCTGCATAGCCAGCAAGGTCTCGTGGTTGATATTGGCAGACTCAATCGAGTTGATCTGCGTTTCCAGTGTTTGTATTTGCGCTAGTGTTTGTTCCTGCGTGTGTTCGTTGGCCTTTTTGCGTCGCAAGGCAGCTTTCGCGGCTAGAGATGTGTGCCTTTTCGTTAGCTCTTCCTTTCTTCCAGACAGCCCGGTGCTTGTCTGCGCAACCTCATGGCTATCCTCGAGGGGGGGAAAAGATACGAGTACAAGGCGTGCTCACCGTTCTTGTTCGAGGTTGCGTTTTTGCGCGCAATGTCTAACTGCTCGTCTATTTGGCTTTGTAGGTGTTTCTCTCTCTTCTGAAGCATGTCAAGCTGTGTTCGCAAGCTGAGAATCGCATTCTTGGGGGAGTCCTTTCGCGCCTGGGCGGCAGCACCGCCGCCAAACCAACTCCACATCTTGAGTTATCTAGGGGGAGAAAACCGGGAGGGAACTGTCGTAGAGATCGTTTGGCGGAGAAGAAGGTTTACGAAAGGTCGAAGAGGGCTGAAAGTAAGGATCTCGTCCCGACGGACTGTCCGCGGGATGTAGGTTGGATTTGCAAAGGCTGCACAGGCGGCGATGAGGCTGGTGCGGTTGCTGCGTGGATAAGAGATGGAGGCGAAGGTCGGGCTGGTGGGGTTCTGTCTCCTCGACCCGAGGAATCAGCTGTAAGTACCTAAGGTACCCGATCGGGGACGCAAAGTGAGGCAGCGTTTGCGCTCAGAACTCAACGCAGATGGAATAGCCGGATGTCTGGACATTGACCTCTGTCCGCACCAACTCGGTTTCGAGAGAGGAAGAGCTGATCGTGCGAGTCTTTAGGTTTGCGTAACGGAGGGTGAAGCCGCACGTAACTGGTCCGCGCGCGATGACGGCACTGCCAATTCCCCGCGCTTTACCCGCTCTGTGTCCGTCATGTGACGCCATCGCGTTGTTAAGCCATTTGCCATGCCACTCGTTGTTCAGACAACCTTATCTAACACTAGCCCTGGGACGTTTCGAAAGCACCAGTATCGAATTGACGCTGCAATATTTATGATTTTTTTCTATTATCGCCTAGAACAGACTGCTTTGCAGTACTCTCCAACACCCAAAAAATGGCTATTCCTGAAAACCGGCTGAGACATCTCATCCTGCAAGAATTAAAACGAGAAAAATAGGAAAAAGAAGCGCAATAAAGCACGAGAGACGCCCAAAATATGAGTTTTGTGACGTCCAGCTGTAGAGCATTAGAAACGACGCTGTAGAAGTCATCAGACCCCTGATCACGGGACTTGAAACACTGGAAGGCCTATGCGTCGCCCGTCGAGATCCAGTCCATTAGTCTTCTCATCAAGACACCGCCATGGCCACGTAGCCTAGACTCTAGAGCGAGGAGTAAGAAAAGAAAAGGAGGGGAAGGGACGTCCTGTATCCCACGCGTTCCACCTATCGCTCCCCTCATCCCCCATGTTGAAGTATCGTAAACGCTCATACAATAATTCATCTCTTTGCAGCCAAAGAAACAATAAACAAAAAATACAAAGACGGCGTTAGGAGCCATCCGGCCCAGATATCAGACGTGAATCGTGTTGCGGTGTGCTGGTAGTAGTGGCAGAGCGGTGTTTTGGATCGGGAGAGCGGGCTGATATTGAGAGGTCTACACGTTGCCTCCCTTCTCGTCGGTGTCGACGTGCCACACAACATAGTTGGGAAGACCAACGACTTGGTAGCCGGCTCGTTTGGCCATTTTGGCGAATCCTTCTGTCTCTGCTTGGTTCTCAAAGGCATAGCATGGGAAGTTGATGCCTGGTAGACGGTACATCAATCAGCTTTCATCAAGACACATGTACAGCGCAACAGACTTACCAGACCGGTGAACGTCACCCTTGACCAGGATATTCACGCCGCCGATACCATCAAGCTCCATTTCTTCATCCTTGTTTTCTCGCCAGTCGCCCATCCTGGCCATGTAAGTTCTACCAGTGTCGTATTGCTTGTACCCTACATGGTGAAAGTTAGAAAGGGATGCTGAACGGCTTTGTGTGCATCGGGGGAGGTCTACAAACCCTCGGCGAGGACAACATCCTTGTCCAAAGTCGATGCCAATCTGCGGCCTTTTTCTGATTCCACCCAGGAGTTATAGTCGACTAGGCAAAAAACATCAGCATTGTATTCCAGCAAAAGAGATAGATGTAAGTCACTCACATCGACCCTCGATATCGACGCCCTTGTCGTATCGGTGGAACCAGATATCTATTTATTCACAGATTAGCACACATCAAAACCAAGCGAGAGGGTTTTCCAATCCTTACTGGGAACCAAAATATCCTTGTCGTGTGCGATGAAGTCCTCCAGAATCGTAGAAGGGCTATCTACGATGTCGACATCGCGCCAATAGACCCAGGAGTGCTCAGGCTTCATTGCCGCAGATAGTAGATAGTTTCGGGCCTTGCCCATCGCTTTTCTGCGAGGACCCTGCGCCTCGAACGAGTGTCGGTGCTGAACATCCTGGCTGAGATGGAAGTCAAAGTCCTTTTGGACGATGGTCGCACTTCGGAAGGGAATCTTATCGGGTCGCTTTTGGATACGGTCTAGTTCGGACGCGAGAACCGCAAGAGTATCATCCTTAGAGTCGGATACGAGGAACGCGATATCTATCAAGTGATGCGGATATGAAAGCTCGGCTAGCAGCTCAAAGTATTTCGATAGGTGGGGAGCGGCGTCCTTGAGGGGTGTGAGGAGGAGCACTCTCTCCTCATTGGCAACGGCCTTGCGGGTTGACGCGATGGTATTGAGATCGACGTTATATATCGACGGCGACTCGACCTTGAGCGAAGCGTGGTTGTTGAAGATGACGGGCGTCTGCATGTGCGCATTCCACCTGGCGTACTCGTTCTGTGACATGTCTATCGGAGGTTTTGAGGGGCCCCAGCAGTAAAAGCTAAGGAGAGCAAACACCTGTCAGTCACTTTGGCCTCTGCGACGGGTGAATTGAACGAAGAGAGGCATTTGTCTCCGCCTGTCTGTATGTCTGTATGTGTGTCTGTCTGTCTGACTGCCCCTGTCTGTTGCCTTCCTTCTGTCTCTGCGAGAAACGCGCTTGCAAAACGGTGGGCAAGGGATTGCGCATACCTTTGCATTTCTGACGCCGAGCTCCTGATGCCACGCCATAATAACAGTATTATCCCAACTACTGTCACAAGAAGCAAAAATCGCGTCCGTGTGACAAGATTCCACACAACGCGGGTCGGTGGTAACTGAGCTCGAGCGGCTTTCCAATTCAAACCACCTTTAGGGAGAAGCATGTTGGGCGATTTTGTGTGAGTGTTACACGCCCGGCCTGGAAGGAAACGAGCAGATGGCAGGTGATCTCGGGTGGTGTGTCCTTGTCGTTATGTTCAATCCTGGCGATCGTTTCCTTAAACTCGGCGGTATCGTGGAGCCCGAAGGAGTTGAGATATCGAAAGTGCGAAGTGGAGGCAAACGAGCGTATCGGGGTCGATGGAGGCAGCAAAAAAAAGACCGAACGACGCGAGTTGTACAGTGGCAGTACCCAAACCTTGACAAGACAGCAATGGTCAATTGCAATGCCACGCGCAGAAAATCACGTCCACAAGTTGCAACAGGGCGCTTGATCGCTGGGGATGAGAGTAAAAGGGAAGTCGGCGGTCGCTCAAGATGACAAGGTGGTGAGTTTGGATGGTCCATCCATGGCGTTCGCCTCGCTGTTGCAGTTCTGGTCCAGCTCATGGTGATACTATGGGGCGCTCCGCACTGTATTTTACTGGGCTCCCCACGGAGCTCTACGGAGCTCTACGCATGGACGCCCATGAAGAAAGCTCCTTGTCTCCTCCAAGTTGCCGGCCTGGAAAGCCTACTGGTGGGGGATTCCAAGGTGGGGCCTCATAAGTGGGTCGAGAAGAGAAAGGCTGAAAAATCGACTGGATGGTTCCCACTTCTTCCGTGCACCAAAGAGCTTAGCCCATTAGCGATACCCTCAAGTGACTTGTGCGTATCGCGGCAGGTCCACAAGATAACGCGCAAAATAGCAGCGTGGCAAAGTACTCTTAAAGTACTCACTCGGGAATAGGTGCATCCTGTCCTTACTTTATTTAGAACACCTGTGGTCTGCGCACACGTTCATCAATCCGTTTGCAATGCCGACCTTTTATTTTATTTCCGTCTGTGAACAGCACGACTCTGCCATGGCCCAATTGCGCTGCTGTCTGTACTGTACTGAAGTGCTACCTATGTGAGATCGGTATGCATAACTGAGTACTATGTGCTGAGCTGGTAATAGAATATACTGGTGGATTGGGTGGAATTCGAGTACGTTGTCTGAACACGACGTACCACCATGTCCATATCACAGGCTCGGGCGAAGTCAGTCTATCTCTCGACATTTTTGGCAGTGGAATGACATGTAATATTGTCGGGCGGAAGAACTGCAGCGGCTCGTATTCTGTACCGCTGTGGTGACTTCTAGCCTACGCCTCCGTCACTGAGGACTTCTCCCATCAGGGTCCACTCGAAAAGCTCTCTTCTCTGTAATTCTGCGACATGCCGCTTTGATACCTTCTGTGCCGTCTCAAAGCAATGTCTTTCCTCTAATTTCTGCCATCTTGGTATGCATTTCAGTTCAGGTTCGCTTCCACAAAAATAAGTAGAATCCCGACGTGAAAGATGAGACACATTTCTGGCAGCATATGACTGACTCGATTTGTAAAGCAAAACGGTACCGCTACAGCGTGCTACGTGATCGCATCATTCTGAAGCGTCAACAATGCAAGCGCGTAGTATCGTATAGTCTTACCACGTCCATTCACTCCCCGTCGCGAAACACATCAGAATCACTCATGTTCATAGGGTATCATTATTTCTATTTCGATTATGCTACCAGGTCGCCAATCAAGTCAGATCGTATGCAAGCGACAAACCTTCCATCCTGAGCCTGCTAATAATCTATCTTCTCGACCAGATACTATGTAAATGCCGGTCCTTAGTGATGTGCCGCTGAGTTCAACATATCCTTCGACAAATCGAGAAAATGTGCCTGGTATCGCTCACAATGTGCACTGCCCTCGCCGCGTATGTCTTGCTTTGAGAGTCAAATTTCGTGGGGTCATCCTGTAAAATCAAAAGAAAAAACCAAAACGCCTTGTAGAAGCCACGCAGCCATGTCCTTTCCGCAGGCGGGCCACTGGTCGAGCTCTTCTCATCTGTAGTTTCGAAATTTGTGGCGTGACGACAAGGCCAAGGGCTGTTCCACTCGCAATATGATGCAAGGCTTCTTTTTCGTGACGGTTATCTTATGGCAAGCGGCATCGGCAACATCGGGGCGTTTCGATTCGGTCCATCGCGTGCGACAAATGGCGGCATTCGACTGTTTATTCATCCTGCCTTCCATACATAGATCCTCTCCAGACACCCCCACCTCAGCTGTCCACCGGGCCAGATTTTCTCGGAGTGGCCATTATCCCGTCATCGTAGTATCCTTTCCTTCGTCGGCAGCGCGAATCCAGAGCACATTGTTGCACCTGTACGGAAGTTTGGTTAGCAACACTACCAAACCGACGTGGCTCTTCGGACAATGTCCTCCTCCTGACGCGACATACCTGATCAGAACTTGTCCTAGCACACCAGTGGGCTTATCGGACACATACTCCTCCGTCCCGGAAAGCTGCAAGTTCATGTAGCTGTCGACGGACACCAATGTGCCCTTGTACTCAACCTGCCCCCACTTCAAGCGCACGAAGATAGGCTTGTTCACGAGGTCTTGCAGCATCGGCCGCGGGTTGATGGGGACGAAACTCATTGTGATTGCGAGAGAATCAAAAGTCGTGTACGCGCAATTGGATAGCTTACGCGAAACGACGTCGAGGCGGTAACGCTGTTGGTGGAGGGCGATTCACGTTTGATTGACGGGGTTTGCCTGAGGGTAAAATTGCCTAGGGAAGTCAAGCAATTGAGCTGGTGTCGTGCGCCGGCTTTTCTCCGGGTCCATGGGCGGCTTACATACGGAGTACTACAGTACCAAGTTACCTGTTCCCTCGTGCCCGTGACGTTTTGCGCGACTTGGCTTGTGAATTATCTCTTATGAGACGATGTCGAGTCTGATGGTAAATATCTCTTCCTGGAGAGATGATATATGTCTGTGTTTCTAGACTGTCCAAAAGACTGGAAGAACGGCCGACTATTTGTGACTATACATGTAGGCGCTCTATGCTACAAGCCTACAAAAGCAGATTTTTTTCGGCCGAAGCCTGTCTCTTCGAATGTCTCGACTCTCGAAGGCGAGGCACGTCTCCTCAACGGCTCTCTCATCAGCACGCTTTGAACTTTTGGTGGTTCGTCATGTCAAGTTCTGGGTCCCCTGCGGGCTGCGGCTAGTCCGGTCTGGCGGCTTCCGGTGACATCAGCCGCTCGAGCAAGTGAAGTGAGAGCATTCATGATCGCGTCACAACCAACTTGCGTCACAGTACACTGTCCATGTCGAGGAAAGAGTTGTCTCCCTTGAATCTGTCGAAAATCGATGGAATTGCGTCTCATTCCATCAGCCTTATTGCTATCGAAATCACTCGTATCGTCTACGATCAACAACCCTAGACCTAGACACTGGGTGCCGTCGTCCACAATGGCAGTGACACGTCAGTCATCACGACTAAGCGATCAAAAGAGACTGCATCCATCCGGCACAGCGGACACTACGATATCCGCATCAAATGAGCGAAAACGTAAAGCGTCGACGTTACGACCACCGTCGCCGCCGCAAGGCGTCACCAAGCGACAGCAACTACTTACAACACCCATGAAACGGCGCACGAAGGATGGCGTCCAAGCCTCTCCTTCACCTCTCCCGAAGACAGGAGACACTACCATAGAAAGGGAAACAAAACCTCGCAATACAAAAGTGGCAAGACCGGCTGATCCAAGTGCCACAAATGCCGCGCTTCTATCGCCAGAGACATCAAGGCTTGTGGCATCAAAGAAGGCGCAGGAGCCCGAGTCACCCACCAAACAGCCAATCGCAAAAAGAAAGCTCACCACAGAAAACCTCCTGGACATCGCATGCGCGCATCTGATTAGCGTAGACGAGCGGATACGACCACTAGTAGAGAAACATCACTGCAAGATCTTTTCTCCAGAGGGCCTCGCCGAGAAGATTGACCCGTTCGAGAGTCTAGCAAGCGGTATCATCTCACAGCAGGTTTCCGGCGCGGCCGCCAAATCCATCAAAGCCAAGTTCGTGGCTCTTTTCAGCGCCGATGGAGCAGATGGACAAGAGAAGGCATTCCCGCATCCATCAGACGTAGCCGCATGTTCTCTCGAGAAGCTTCGCACAGCGGGTCTCTCCCAGCGAAAAGCGGAATATGTGAAAGGTCTTGCGGAGAAGTTTCACAGCGGTGAGCTCAGTGCGCGGATGTTGCTCGAGGCTCCCTATGAGGAACTCGTGGAGAAGCTCATTGCGGTTCGGGGACTGGGCCAGTGGTCCGTGGAGATGTTTGCGTGTTTCGGCCTGAAGCGGATGGATGTGTTTTCGGTGGGTGATTTGGGCGTGCAGAGAGGCATGGCGGCGTTTGTGGGGAGGGATGTGGCGAAGCTGAAGTCGTCAAAGGGGGGTAAGTGGAAGTATATGTCGGAGAAGGAGATGTTGGAGATATCTGAACCTTTTGCGCCCTATCGCAGCTTGTTTATGTGGTTGATGTGGAGGGTCGAGGATGGTTTTACGGATGTGAGTACCCTGGAGTAGAAGTCGTCGTCCGCTGATTCGGTTCCATGTCCACGGTCATAGAACGTAGGAGATCCTAGTGTGTGTCTCTTTTTTCCTTTTCTTTTGTCCAGCTTTATTCAACAAATACTTTGTGTCCCTTCAATAATTATTCTTGTGCACTGCCATGTGTCTACCTACGGATATGGAACTGCAACATGACATTATGTACGTACCAAGTATACGCCTATGTCTCGGAGGCGAATCCTACTTAGCCCATGATAAATAACGTGAAACGGAAAAGTACTGCAGCTTCTGTTTGAAGGCAAAGCAAAGCATGATCATCATGATGTCGATTATGATAAGGCTTGATATGATCATCAAGCCACAATCATCACGGATAAGAGGCACTCAGACGGGGCGCAGATCCGTATCCACCAGGACGAACATGTTCCCTGAACGATTCGAAACTCGGCCATCCATATAATGCACGTGAAGAACCGTTTCATGGGGCACGGACAGACCATGCATGAGTGTCAGGGGGCGGATGTGGCGGGAGATACTCCGTACAACCTGGACCGAACATGTCCGTGTGAGGAAGGAGTCAAGGACTCAGAACTTACTAATTTACGGAGTAGAAACCATTCAAGAATCAACAGTACAGAGTATCTAGGTAAATACGTGCATTATGTACCAAGCGCCTGGTCCAAGCCTCGTCGGCACACCTCATGTCGGCGTCTTTGGCGACAGTGCTGCTGAGAGTGTACATACTACAAGTACAGAGTGTCGTGGTGCCGGTACATACGGAGTACATACACAATTGTGTCACTGGTCAGGGACCTTATGGCCGGACGGGGATTAGACCAGGCCGTCCTGGCACTCTCCAGGGAGTTGGGCCGAAGCCATGAAGCTATTTTGCGGCGCACCGCCGGGCTCTATTTAACCTGCCCCACGGAGCATCTCGTTTGGCGCGTCAATACCTACTGTGGTATGTACGGAGTACCTGGTATGATTGCTTGGTCTTTAAATCGCGAAAGCTTGGCGTACTCTCGCAGGAATTACGAGATATTGTAATAAAAAGCAAGCTCGCTCTGTCAATATGCCTTGCCGACGATGAGGTCATATGTCAACAAACGGCGGAACGGCATCTGGGCTAGTTGCGAAGTCTTGGAACGTTCCAACTCACAGTGCGGTCTCACAGTGCAGTATAGCCAGATGAGCCTGCGACGGAGGCTAATCTCAGCGGGATCAGGGGCGGAGCCATAAGCAGCCCGCTGCCCGGGGGGATATGGGCCGAACCACACACTGTGACGCACAGCAGAGCCAGGGGGGGTGTGTCGAGGAAGAAGGAACGCGCTGCATTGTTTGAAGAGACCAACTCGAGAAGGCATGTTATCGACGTTTTCTGTACCGGTTTTCGTACTGACGAGATGCGCATGCTGCACATTGCACATGCGTGAACCAATAAATGCAAGTCCGCTGGTAATATATGTAGTTGGTAGTAAACAAGTCATCATAAGATGACGTCGTACCCGCTGGTTCTTGTCATCTGAGACTTCGCGACGCACCGGCTGTGACTCTGTGAGCGGGCTTTGCCGACACGGCGCACAATGTTACGGTGCTGCCACTGCTGCGGACGTCGTGATATGGCAACGAGGATAGATCTGTGACCTGTGCATGTAGGTAGGTAGGTAGGTGCTGTACAGAGTCTGTAAGTGTCAATCACGAATGTGCATCTACTCCGCATGTATGAACAATGCATGATACAGCAATTTCGCACTAATCAGAGTTTGGTGTTATTGCTTCGCAAGCTCGTATCAGGCACAACATAACCGCCTTAGCTGGCCTCTCGTGAAGATTGATACTCGATAAACCACTCAGACATGCATCCGTGGCAGTGAGAGAATCTTGTGTGACGGAGGCATCTACATGAATCATCCACTACACAGATTCATATATATGTAGCCTACATACGCCTCCATGCACCTCCATGCACCTCCACGGTGTCCATGGCGTTCTGCAATCATTCGTGCCATTCATGTGTGGCGAGGCTTGGCGTTGTTGCCGACGGCCGCGTAAACGTTCCTTCTCCCTGCCAAGTTCACGGATCTGTTGGCCGGACCAATGACCTAGACAATTCGTGTGAAAGAAGTTTGAGACGACGATGTTTCGCTGCGTAGCCTTGCATTGATCGTTGGTCGACGGGGCAGGTATCGTTGAATACCTCGACGGTGAACCCAGATCTGATGACATGTACGGATTTCCAATTACTACTCCGTAGAGCCTGCGCACGAAAGACCCGGCATGTACATACCTAGTGACCGCATGACATGTTGTTGATACCATCACCATCAAGGACAGATCACGGATTCAAGTGCTATGAATTCTGCTTTGCGATAGACTGTCCTTGAGTCGTCTCGCTCGTGATGCAGAGCACTGTACGTAGTTTGAACTAACACCGAGCAGTACCTACCACGTGAGGCCGCAATGACCCAAGAAACATGCGACTGCCAAGGGTTTCCACACGGCATTTCAGGATACATCACATAGATAGGTATGTAGCACTGTTTCGTGCATACTGGGAGGATTGACGACGATGCTGCTAGCAGTTTCATGGCATGAGGTCGAGCGTCTTGGTGTTTGGACAGAATTGCTCCAGCCCCAGAAGATGCTGTTTTGGCCGATGTGGCGCTGTTTTCGTTGTGGAGCATCCGTGCCTTTTGTTCCAGACCCCCCCCACAGCTCCAGATGGCTGGCATGTCCGTTGCGTAGGAACGCCTGAGAGGAAGAAAACAAACTTCAAATTTCAAAGAAGAGGCCAGAACTAAGAAAAGTCTGATCCTCGATTGCCGTCGCCACAGTTGTCTCAAGGTTACTCTACCGGCCTGAGCGACGGTTTGTGCCACAGTAGAGTGTAGGTGGATAAAGATGCGGAAGCGCAACGCTCGGCGGCGTTAGCCTCAGTGCGCTCACAAACAAAGGGGGGTCTCGGGGAGCCAAGCGCAGCCAAGCCGCAGTTACCGTACCTAGGTAGCCAAGCCGTCTCCAGCAGGCAGCCAGGAGTGGCTAGGGATGGCAACGGTCCCGCCACACCCCTTTTCCTAGCGGCTTTGTTGACAGCTGGTACATAACTGTACGGAGTAGGTACCTGTCTGTACGTACTCCGTATGTATCTGTACTCCGTACAAGTGACAAGAGGTTTGTTCGGGATGGTGCCGCGCCACTCGCCATTGGCCCAGGTACTGAAAGTATGAGGCGGCGAACGGGGCCCCTGACATGACATCGTTTGTTGATTGGTACCTACCGGTACCAGGTATGCCTCTCCCACTGATGAGTCGTGACTGGAAAACTGACTGGAGAACCGGAAAGGTGACTGGGCCCCCTGCCCCGTGTCAAATCAATGGTCCTGGACCTGGTTGCCAGGCCTTGCCCCTTGGCCCACTTGGTCTCTGTTCCTCGTATGTGCCAGAAATTGGGGGTTCCCAGCCAGGCGAGGAGATGAGGCAAAGTGCAGTGCCTGGCTTTCTGTTTTCCTGCCGGTATGAAAAGGCCGTCCCTTCTTCGCCCCTCGCACTGCTGCCGTCGTCTTTGATTGTTGATCCTTTTCTGCATTCTCTTCCATTCCCGCCACTCGTTCACTGGGCTCATTGTCGCCTTTTATCACATCAACGGTCGCCTTCTTTACAACGCGTCCTCAATTGTCCTCAATTGATCGAACCGAGGAAACCGTCTTTCCATAACAACAAAGCATTCGTAACGAGGAAACTAGCGAGAATAAAGGTACGTTTTCAGGCTCTGTTTCGGCACCCAAGGAAAGGGGTCAAGACGAACATCCGTTGCTTTTTGCAGTCACGTTCAGGACTTCTTGATTTCAGCTCAAGACCGTCCCGGGCGAGGTTGCTGCATCCCATCTCTACCGCTCCTTCCCAAACATTTCCCTGCCTGCTCAACCCTTCGGATATCTCGGTCCTGCCTCGTTCACAAAGGCTATCTCTGCTTCCTTGGGCTGGCTTGGCTGAGACAAGTCACCATCAGTCCTTGGCCTCTCGTACACGATCTCGCTTCGACAACATCTTTTGCCCGTAGTCGTCGAAGGAGCGTTTTGTTTTTTTGTTGTTTTTCTTGGGAATACAACCGATAGATTTTACACATACCCCAAAACATCACAAGCAGAGTCAGGAACTCCTTCTCATCAAGGACATCTGTTCGCATTCATCATACTACCTCAATACGCCTATCTATCCTGATGAAGAAATTGACACTAATCTGATTGATTTATAGATACGATGCATTCTGTCAACTTGTTCTCGGCCATTTTGGCCGTGGCCAGTTTAGCATCGGGTAAGCATGAGTCTCAGATACCCTCGCGCGTGCAGCATTCGGCAATCTAACGATTATTTTGATATAGCCGACTCGATGTGTGACAGGGACATGACGATCACCGATTCCAAGGCCACCATTAAATGCGACGTGATTAAAGGCAACGTCTTGGTCGATCCATCGGTAGCCGGCAGTTTGGAGATCGAGGGCCCTAAGCAGATCAAGGGTGATCTGATCATCAACAACGCTACCCAGCTCATCAGCATCTCCTCCTCCTCTATCAACTCTATCGGAGGAACCCTTCGCTTGCAGGGCTTGCAGCTCCTCAGCAGCTTCAACATGCAGTCGCTGAAGTCGGTCGACAAGCTTGAGTTGATCAACCTCAACCAGCTCAGTGGCTTGACGCTGGGTACCTCCGGAGTCACCAAGGCTACCTCCATCAGAATACAGGACACTTTCATCAGCGATCTTAGTGGTCTGAATGTTGCCACTGCCGACAACATCACCATCGCCAACAATGCCCGCTTGAACACTTTCAGCTCCAAGATCGAAAATGTTACGTACACTCTGTCTGTTGTCCGCAACGCTGGTAGCATGAAGGTCAAGCTTGCCAACCTCGAGAACGCTGGCGAGCTTGATTTCCGATCCATTGAGAGCTTTGACGCCCCCATCCTGGAGTCTGCTGGTCGTATCAGCTTCCAGGAGAGCCCCGAGCTGCTGTCCATTTCTGCCAACAACTTGACCTCGATCAAGAACTCTCTTACTCTCAACAACAACAAGAGGCTTGCCAACATTTCCTTCACTGCTCTGAAAACGATTGGTGGTGATATGACCATCCTCAACAACACTGCGCTCATGAAGATCAACCAATTCCCCGAGCTCAAGACCATCGGTAGCGTTCTTTTGGCCGGTAGCTTCAACACGTAAGTCTGCCTCATTGGACGACGAAATGGCCGAGCTTCAAGTACTAACCCTCTCCTTCTAGTGTTGAAATTCCCAAGCTGGATGACATTTCTGGCTCCGTTACCGTTACCTCCACCACTGATATCTCCGAGTTCTGTGGTTTCTTCGATGGCTTGAAGACCAAGGGCCTCATTCGTGGCAAGGAATCTTGCACTTCCAACAATGCTAAGGCGAACGAGGGTGGCAGCGGCGGCACTTCTGGTGGCAAGAAGTCGTCTGACGATGGTGAGTCGGCTGCTACCGGCGTCAGTGTGAGCACTGCTATGCTTTGCGTTGCTGCCATGGCTGGATTGGCACAGCTGCTGTAAAGGGGACGTGAAAGCAGCACATGAAATGGTTGAAATGGCGTCGTTCTTAGTTGCTCGTACTTTTCCCGCTTTTTCTTCGGACAACAGTTCGCGATGTATTCTATCCCTCATCTGTACAAGGGCAGGCTGGCCCCCACGCGATAAACACGCCTGTCTACGTGTCATACATGCTAGGACTTAATAATGGATTGTTTTTGATTCTGCAGCGGTTAAAGAACATTGCGTGCTTTAATATATACAATATGCCTTTGACGCTTCAAATATGCAGCTATTGCGCAAATCTTGCCTTGTCGGTCAACGCAGTTGGTTGAGGTTGAAATTTACAAAAAGTGACGATGTCGTGCGTCATGTCATCTTGTTCTGCCCATGCCTCCCTGTGTTGTGTGCTACATTGAATCAAGACTCTACAGTGGATGTGCACCATTCTTATAGCCTAAACTCCCAATTTAGTGCATACATAGTGGTACATATTATTTACATTGCTCAGCCCCCATCCAAAATTAGTACATCGCAGCCCACTTGAATTCTATAATTTGCTCTTCTCTTCCCTCGCAATGCATCATCATGCATGTCATTACTCGATTCGTGAGTACATACTTGTGTCATGTAATTTTCCATGAGGGAAAGAAAACAAGTGGACGGAGAAAAGCTATGATGTATGATATATCCCCTCTTCAAAGAGTTTCGGGTCATAGAATTTCGGGGCAATGTTGTTGCCGTTGAAGTTTCGGCCGTCTAGTTCGTTGACAGCCTGTGGGATGTGTAATTAGGTGCGGTTAGCATGCGGGACAAAGAGACGTATAGCAATGCTTTTTTTCGAAGGAGTGCTTCTTCTTCTGGAGAGGGCTCTTTGGACTGGTTTGTTTGATTGTGGCTTCGTTTGAGCTGGGGAGAGGGGACTACGTACACGTAGTGCAGATACCGCAGTCGTGAACTTGATAAAGACCTGCCGCGAGACTGGGTCAATATAGAGGCGCTCGACTCGTCCATACTATCACATTCACAGTAGTCAGTAATACACTACAAGTCTGAATCCCAACCATAGACCTCTCTTCTCCCTTCCTCTTTTTTCATCTTTTTTTTTTTCCCGCAGGGACCGCCAATTGCTTCAGACGGGTGAAGGCTGAAGAATGTCAAGTAGGATAGGGTGAACTTACCTTCTCCCCGCACTCCTCCCCAATTTCCTGCCCCAGCCCATCTGCAATCTCGGCCTGCAGATCGGGCATATTCTCCAGCATATTTCGCAGGACAATCACATCGCTCATGGTGCCGAATTTGCCGGCCTCTTCTTTGCTCTTGCTGCCTATAATGCGGCCCTTGCCGGCGGGTTCGGCCCAGCCTCCGCCGTCGGCGTCGGCTTTGCGGCGTCGTTTTTCGACGTGCACCCGGAGGGGCTTTACGATGCCGGATTCGTGGGCGCCGAGGCCGGAACCTTTGGTCCAGCCGTATTTGCCCATGAGGCGTTGGGCGAAGCCGGATTGGCCGGGGCGGGTGGATCGTGGTTGGGGTTCTTGGTCTTCCATTTCAGGGTTGTTGCTGTTGTTTGCGCCGAGCATAGGAGGTGGAGAGGGTGGCTCATCGCCGTCGTAATCGTCTTCGTTGTTGTGGGATGGTGACTGGGTGGGTTGGGTTGTGTATCGTATGGGTGCGCGTGAGATGGTAGCTGAGTCTGTTGGCGGGGGAGGGAACTGAGGAGCGTGGGATTGTGGTGGTGGTGGAGAGTGAGCGGAAGGAGGAGGTTGCTGGTTTGATGATAATGCCATACGGCGAGCGTAGGCCTCTTCGGCGCTTTCTTCGGGTGGTGGCGGTGCTGCTACTACTACTGCTGCTGTTGCTGCTGTTGCTGCTGGAGGAGCTGACGGGGGAGGTGGTGGTGCAAAGGCGTAGGAAGGCGGAGGAGCAAACTGGTCTGAATCATGATGTTAGTAGGGCCACCAAGCAAGAATACTAGATTGAAGACAGACGAGTCGAAGAACGGAGATCCTAGTTGGGCAATAGAGGGCGATCCCGGCTTGTATAGGAGAGCGAGATACGTACTTGGAGCAGGTCTCCTATCTGCCTCATCCTCGTCAGACGACAGGTCGCTTCCCCCATGCCTGTTCCTATGTCGATATAACAACGCTTTCCACTCTCGCACTTCTTCAATCTTCTCATCACTCCTCAGGTACTCCTCAATATTCGTCGGCCTCGTGGGATCGTATATCTCGTCCCAGTCCGTCTCCAGCTGCGCATTCTGCTGCTTCTTCTTCTTTTTGCGGCCACCGCGCTGGCGCTTTTCTACAACATGGCCATATTTCAGCGCGTCCTCTTCCGTGGCGGTCCAGTCTGCGAGGGAGCTCTTGGTGAGTGGTGGCCCTGAAGATGACGAAGAAGTCGCAGCCGGTGCAGCCGGGGTCGGTACGGCTTCAGTGGCTCCGCGTGCCTTTGCGGAAGAGATAGACGTAGCTTTGGGGAAGGTTGCTACGGGTTTGGCTTGCTTAACGGGCGGTCGGCGGATGGGCTGGAATCGCAGCGCAGGATCAGGAGCTTTTCTTGCTTCGACTGCGCCGGTCTGGCTGTATAGCACCGGGGCGGATGATATGGTGGCAGGCGGAGTTGGGTCATTGGGATCGAAGAGGTTATCATATAATGAGAAGGGTGCCTTTGGAGGCGGTGGAGGAGGCGGAGGGGCCATTGTGTTCTAGATGGTCATGAATGGTTGCGTCGAAGAAGGTATGTATTGTTACAAACAACCGGCGCAAGAGCGCGATCATGCGCTTCTGCGCCAACTGTGCCTCGTCACGCGGGTACCTGAGGACCTAGCTTCAACGCCGTGAGCAGAGAGCCTGTCACATTATACTAGATTTGACACCGAAGCACTGGACTGACCTCTGCTGATGTATCATGGGTGTGTAGCTCCAATGTCTGAGATCAATGTCGCTTCTGGTCTCTCATCCAGCAACTTTCCGCGGTTCTCGAGTTCGGGTAAATGGCGGTCCAAGGAAGGCATACATAGCTTCAAAAGCTTCCATTTTGTCGTGGAGGACAAAGGAAGGGTACGTCACGTGGAGCTGGACTCTTGTGCGCCCCGCCCAACCTAATGACTTTCGCGACTTGCAAGGTTGGGTTTCCCCATCATTCTCTCGCCTTCACCTTCCAACATCGACGGTCGAAACTCACGATGTCGAACATTGCTAGCATCCTCAATGAATCCGAGCCGGCCACTAAGCCGGCCGCTGAAGCTGGCGATGCTCCAGCCTGGAACACTACTCCTACAACAATAGGCTTCGGCTCTATTGGGCGTGTAGGGTCCGGCGCTGCTGCCGAACCTCCCAAAGATGCTGACGCTGCTGCCGCCGAGCCAACAAAAGGCGATGCCAGTGCTGCAACAAATCCCAAAGAAGACGGGCCATCAGCCGCCGTTCCAGGACCAGCCGCGAAGATAGCCAGTCGTGATGTCCCAGTCGTTATTAACGAAGAGGACATGGAGGGGCAAATCTATTCGAACGCTGCTTGGAAAGATCTCGGGATGTATGTGTCACCGTTTACGAAAAACACTGCGATCTTGACTAACGATCCATCTATTCGTGCCGTACAGCTCAGATGAAATTCACAGAGGTCTTCTATCCGAGAACTACCTGCGCCCCTCCAAGATTCAGGCCCGGTCACTGCCTCTCATGCTCAGCGACCCGCCCAAGAACATGGTCGCACAGTCACAATCCGGCACAGGAAAAACTGTCGCCTTCCTCACAGCAACTCTCTCTCGAGTGGACTTTAGTAAACCTGAGCAACCACAGGCTTTGATCCTTGCTCCCACGCAAGAGCTGGCGGATCAGATTAGCCGAAACATTCACTCGATTGGGCGATTTGTCAAGAACCTCAAAGTTGCTCTCGCAATCCCCCGGAAGATTGCTCGAGGAGAAAATGTCAATTCCTGCATTGTCGTAGGCACTCCGGGCACTGTCTTGGATCTTGGTCGTCGCAAGCAGTTGGACTGCTCCCAGCTCAAGGTTTTGGTGCTCGACGAGGCTGACAACATGTTGGATCTAAACGGGCTGGGGGATCAGTGTCTACGTGTGAAACTGAGGTATGCCTGCTAGCTTCACCATCTTACATTCGTTTTATACCTTCGATGGCTGACTAGTTGGGCTTTAGGATCATGCCTCCCGACGTTATCGAAAGCGTCCAGGTGTTGCTATTCTCTGCGACGTTTCCGCCAAAAGTCCGGCAGTGGATTCCTAGATTTGCGCCTAATGCAAACACACTGACCTTGAAAACCAAGGAACTTACAGTGCGGGGCATCTCTCAGATGTTTGTCGATTGCCCCAACGACGACTCTCGTTACGATATCCTCTGTAAGCTGTACGGCTTGATGACTATCGGACAGTCTGTCATTTTCGTCAGGGTATGTTTCGAAATCCTGAGCAAGTAAGAACATATTAGAATACGCAGCTGACGAGCAGATAGACTCGAAAGAGTGCCACCGAGATTCAACGACGGATGACGGAGGATGGCCACAGAGTCACGGTCCTGCATGGCGATTTCGACAGCACGGAGAGGCTTGAACTACTGGGACAGTTCCGAGCTGGGGAGACGAAAGTCCTCGTCACTACCAACGTGTTGTCGCGTGGTATCGACGTGGCAAGTGTCTCCATGGTGATCAACTACGACATTCCCACGAAACCTGGTCCTGGTGCCGATGAACCTGATGCCGAGACGTATCTGCACCGAATCGGACGAACTGGCAGATTTGGCCGTATTGGTGTCAGTATTAGCTTTGTCTTTGACCAAAAAAGTTTTGACCATTTGAATGCCATCACAACTCACTTTGGCATCGACTTGGTCAAACTACCTACAAATGACTGGGACGAGGCAGAAGAGTTGGTCAAGCAGGTCATCAAGAAGAACAGTGCCCAAGCCAGCTATGTGCCTAAAGTGGACGATAGCCAGACGGGGGCAGATGACAGCAAGCCCGAGCCAGCAGAAGCGGTCAGTCAAAGCACCAGTAGCGCAAAGAAGGAGGATGATAAACCCGCCGATGCAGGTTGGTAGTTCCAACCGCCGTGGCAGATGGGTGAAATGGACTTAGTGCGGTAAGCAAATGCAATGAGTGGATGCCGGATAGGACTGTGGAGAGTTACGTATGCTCACTAGATTGGGACCTTTTGTGAAAAGAATGATGCATTACGAGATATCAACATCAGCTCCGCGAGAGTCGATCATGAATGAAAATAAACCCCTTAATTTACTTCAAGTTGTATGAGGTCAACTTACTACCTCGAGTCCGAAATCAGATAAACGTGTGCATGCTCTACGAAAAAAGGGTGCTGTTTCATTGTTGTACAGAATAGAATGTCCAGCAGTAACTGACAATGCAACTGAGACATTCCACATGTACATACATAAAAAACTGCACATTCCGCCTACCGAGAAAAAGAAATGTCTGACCGAGGAGGCATGATAGCCGCACATGGTCCGGATGTACTGAGATGATATATTAGCGAAACGCACTTGAGCTTTTCGGTTGCTGAAGATGAGCACGTTGAGCATTGCGAGAGCTTATGGCTACTGAAGAATATCCATCTATATGGCGGGACGAATACTGTTTGGAAAGCAGCAGCTAAAGTTGTCGCTATATTCAAGCTCTGAGGTACACGGGCTTGAGACACCGCAATACGAATGAGGACATCAATAGAATGCAGGGGCTGAACATGTTACAATTGAACATTTGATGATACGATAGCAGCAGCTGCCAAGCTATTTTCTTTTGATGCTAGATCCACTGCATTGCTTTCCAACCGCGACCTACACGGGCGCGGATAACCCGGTGCAGTGTTCTTTGGGAGATCTTCGTATCTGTGTTGACAGTTGACAAGCAATGTATGCGTAATGCTGCGGTCGCAATTGAGTAGAAGAGTTACCTGTGCAGTCCCCTGAGTCACGAGTCTGGATATTAATTCAGACGTTGTAGAGCTATCCAGCATTAAAATATCATACAGACAGAGGTTGGTAATAAGCATCTTGCACCGGCGGCGATGTTGCGGTGCTCATACCTCCACGGATCAATTCTTGTGTCGAAAACCGTCTCTCACCGTTCGAGCATTAGGTACATCACGGCGGACAACCTAACGGTTTCCCTCAAGAACCATGTACGTATGTACGTACCTAGGAGTGCATAGATCGACCTGTTGCCTCCCTCCGACGCCATAGATGCTAGGGAGCCTGGTAACCTGGTTCCCCAAGAACTCGCGGGCCGCAAGTCACGTCACCGCAAATTGGGTCACCGTTCATGCAAGCTTCATGCAAAGCGGGCGATGGGATGGATCATCATGGGGGAACGCGGAGCAGCGGAACAAAGCATAGGTACTGGTCATAGGTACACATACGAATCATACAAGCACAGCCTACAGGTCTCTATTTTAGTGCCGATGACGTGGAAGTTCATGCTGAAGGAAGGTGTTAAAAAAATAAGGGTCCCGAATCCCGATCGTAAGGATTCAGCACAAGTGCAAAGACAGAGCGGTGGCATAATGTGGAGGGCCCATCTTTCTTTGGGCTGGTGTTATATGTACTCCGTAAGGCAAAACGTCAACGTCCGGTTGTGAGGCTATGCGACGACTTCTTTCGGCATGTGGCAGCATTGGGCTTTGAGTCCGGTGTGAGCAATGCATGACAGGAAGGAAAAGCAAGAAAAGGAACCAAGGGGGTCGAAAGAGGGAAAGGAGGGAAGAAAAAAGGAAATTGGGTACCTATGTACATAGGGAGTACATACCTACATACCTACCTGGTAGAGGACCACGTGGGAATGTGCTGAGAGACGAGAAATACCAGAGACACAGCATGTGATTGCAGCGTGACGAACGGTGAGATATGTACATGGTTACCTGTTCCGTAAATACATATGTACTAGGCAGCATATGCATGCGATGCGGCAGCCGACACCGGCCGGAGTGAAGCAAACTTTCCTGATTGCGACTCCTCTATCGCAGGATGAACTTGTCGGCGGCAATGGGGCCAGTAAAGTCATCTGCTTCAAGCTTATTAACGTGGCTGAGAGTCTGTGAAATTACATTATACTTAGCTGGAAGGCATTTCCAGAAATCAATTACAGTTACTCGTGATTTCTGGCAATTCATCCGATTTAAAGAGAATGAACTTCTGAAGTTGTGCTCGTTTTGCAGTGCAGGCCTCGGCGACGGGATCGTCCGGGGGTGGCTTGGCGGGATACAATCGTGGCTTCTCAGTGCCACCTGCCACCTGCCAGTAGGGCTGCCAGCCACTGCCATGCCAGCCGCGGACCCGCGACCACGAGAGTTGACAAGACGGGCAAATTTGCACAAATTGCGAATCGGCAGATGCCCAAGCCTCAAGGGCTTCTATGTAACATTATTACTCCGTAAGTTCTCATCCAACTGTCATTGCTCCACACGGACCACTCAGCGAGCGAGCCGAGAGAACATGGGGGAGGAAGAGGAGGGGTCACAACTCACAATGCAGGCATCGAGGCCTAACCCGCACCGTACCTAGCGGTCACTTCGAGTTGAACTTGTCTCCGCTTTGTTGGATCATTGGCCGGGGGCGTTGGAGATTCATTGCACGATTGAACGTGTCATGAGGGTTCTCTGAGAGTCTTGCTTTGGTCCGTCGTTGATCGGGCAGCAGGATAGGCAGGTGAGTTGCTGAGTTGTCGTCGGCTTATCTTCAGCACGCATTCAACACCATCACCACTACGGTTTTTTTCAGCGTCAACGTGGACTCCACCTGACCTGAGACTCGGGATGCTAGGCCATGGTCTGTCTCGTCAAGTCAGAGCGTGGCTAGGTTAGGTATGTAGTTAGCCGTTGGGGGCAGATGGATTTGGGGTATGTATGTAGAACTGGCACTAACAGGAACAAAGCCTGAAGCGCCTTGCTCTCCCGACTCCCGACCAGCGACAACTCACGATGATCAGACTCAGGAGTCAGGACTGGCATCAAACATTCGGGGTTCGTCGGGTTCACCCGGCCGACGAGACTCGAGTAATTGCCGTTGACACAATCTCACAGATCCGCTGCCCATTCAGCCTCGCCATCTGCTCGCGGCAATAGCCAGTCGGATCATGCCAAAGACGATGGCATCTAATCTCCACGGTCGCTATCATCATGGAATAACTCCGTAAGCGTGCTGTCGTCAGGATGGGTCCAGTTACCTAGGCAGCTACGTAGTAGATTCGCGTGGCCCATGTCCAACAGCGGACAAGGGGACCGGACGAGAGAGCGGTCTGGCGGTCAACCGTCTGGTTCGAGGAATCGAGTGACCGCAGCCGACTCGCACTGCCAGGCTGGTTTTTTCTAGATTATCATTTCCATCCGGGACTGAAAGAAAATACGTACTTTGAACTCTCACGTCTCTCATCATTCAAAGATCTACACACGTCACGCTATTGTCAACCAAACCAGTGTTTGTTTAGTTGCTACTTACTGTTCCGTTTGTCACCCATCCACCCCTCCATAGGGAATCACCGAGTTACTTTGCGTGTGGGCTGCATCTTGCATTAAACCCATCTTCTCTTGTACGACCTTCTTGTTCGCCAAACTCCGGAATAAACGCCCAAATTTCTCCGAAGAAAGCGCCCATTTGGCCGGCCTGATTTGCTTGTTGCTGCGTCTACCCGACGAAGCCAAGACACAAAGCGATACCCTACTACGTCGCCCCATTTACACGTTGTTACCATCTGCGGCCCTGAGTGATACAGTAGCCTGCATGTCGGCCGATATTATAACGACGGCACAGCCCGCCCTCCCTCAGGAGGAGCCCCTCAACCTCGAGGGATTACAGGACACACAGACAGTATGAGTTATATCCCCGCGGTTTCGTATTGTCCGTACAGGACAAACATCGGCCATTCCAATATCCAGTTTTCTGATTTCTCACACATCCAGTACTTCCAGCAGTCTGAGTCCGAAGTAGAAGACGAGGTAGCCGACGAGGTAGAAGGCGAGGATGTGGATCAACATCAAGGTGAGCCACCGAAGCAGTCTGTGCTACATACTTACTGTGTGATGTGCATGATTTTTACTACAATGGCCAGAACGTAATGATGGAAAAACTAACATACCTTTCCAGATGATGAAGACCTTGACCATGAAAATGTAGCCGCAGAGCCGGTGATCAAAAACACTACGCCTGGGACCCCTAGGACCCCCATCTCAAGGTCTCGAGCCTCGACCAAGGGAGACTCACCAAGGAAGGCCTCAGAGAAGAAGAGCAAGAAAAAGTCTCCCAAGAAAGGAAAGGGCAAAGAGACTGACAAGGCAATGGATACCCCCGCAAATGAGACCACGATTCATGAACATAATGACAAATCTACGACATCACCTACGAAAAATAACAAAAAAGCAAAGAAGGGGAAGAAGGGCAAGGAGGCCTCAGATGACCATCACGCAGCTGCCGCAGCGGTACTATCTCCTGAAGAGGCAGATGCGCAGCCTGAGCCCGAGGCTGTAGCCGAGGAAGCTAAGCCAGAGGAACCTGAGACGCCGTCGGAGCAGAGTCCCGCCTCCGAGCCTGTAGCGAACGAGGCTGTCGATGCCGCTCCAGTAGTTGCCACACCTGAAGAGGAAGTCAAGGCCGACGCAGCTCCCGCAGAGCAGGATGAGGCCTCAGCTACTGAACCTACCACCGAAGCCAAGCCAGAAGAATCTACAGTAGTGGACACTCACGTTGACGATGGCAAGGTCGAAGATGTCTCCTCTAGCGACGTCAAAGTTGAGGAGGTGCCCGTCGCTGAGACCAAACCTGAGACTAACGCGACGGAGACTACCAACGTTCAAGAGGGCGAGGCTGGAGCAGCTGAAGCCAAAGCAGTCTCAGCGAACGCCCAGCCGGATGATGCGACCAACGTGGAGGATGAGGGTGCTGTGGTCAGTGGCCAGGTCGAGGCTGCTCCTGTGGAGCCATCAGTCGAAGTTCCAGTCGAGCCCGCCGCTTGTGAGCCGACCGTTACGGAGGAGCTTGAGGTTGCTCCTGTGGAGGCAGCAGCAGAAGTCGTCGAAGCGGTCGGTGAGCCATCCGCCCCTGCGGAATCAACAGCCGAAGTCGTCGTCGAGGCCGCCAGTGAGCCTTCCACCACGGAGGAGCCTACAAAAGAAACACCAGTTGAGGCCCCGACCGCTGAGGTTGCTTTCGAGGGAACCACAGAAAGCCAGCCTGAAGAAAATATCGACGCATCTGCTGAAGGGGCACCCAAGAAAATAGCCACCGAGGAACTCACTGAGCCGACAGCCGATTCGGCTACCACGGGACCTGAGCCCGTCGAAGAAGCACCTGTTGATGAGGTCGCGACGGAGGCCCTTACCACCAAGGAAGCCGAGTCCGTGGCAGAGTCTGTGCAGCAGCAGCCCGCCGCAGAGGATGATGCGCTTGAACAAGCTGTGGCTTCGGAAGACAAGCCCTCCGAGATCGTCGAGGAAGTCAAGGCTACTACCGGTGTAGAAGAAGAAACGGCTGCGGAAGTCAAATCTGATGAATCACCAGCCTTTGAGTCTGACCCAGTGCAGGAGAATCAACATGAGGGGTCCTCTCAGGAAATACCCGCCGATGACGCTGTAGCTGTCACTGAGACTGAACCTGAGTCTGCTCCCATTGCCGATGAGTCTGCTCCCGTTGCCGATGAGTCTGCTCCCGTTGCCGATGAGACTACTCCCGCTGGCGATGAGACTACTCCCGCTGGCGATGAGACTACTCCCGCTGGCGATGAGACTACTCCCGCTGGCGATGAGACTACTCCCGCTGCCGACGAGTCTGTTGCTGTGCTGGAACCAGCTGAAGAGAAGCCAGCCGAGTCTGAGAGCCAGGACCTTCCAGCTGAAGCCGTAGCCGAAGAACCCAGTGCTGTGCCAAATGTCGAAGACACGCCCGAGGAATCAGCTAAAGAAGACACTGCTGCCGTAGTCGCCGAGCCTGCGCAAGAAGATCAAAGCGAGAGCCAGGATGCGGAGGCGTCGCAGGAGGCATCTTCTGAGGACAAGCCTGTCGAGCCTGTCGCTACTTTGGAAGCGCAAGACCCAAGCGATACGATTCTAGAGTCTGCTCCGGCGGTGACTGAAGAGACAACAGCTGCAGAAGAGGTCTCCGTATCGGAAGTCTCAACAGAGGCGGCAGCTGATGAGACCAAGGAGGAGTCAGCTTCTGCCGCTGCGGTTGAGCCTGAAGCTTCAGCCCCCGAGACAGACATCGAGGTGACTGAGCCTGCGCCCGAGACCAAGGAGGTGCCCACAGAGGACTCGCCGGCTGCAATTGAGCCTGTGGCTTCTGATGCAGAGACAAATATTGCCAAGGCTGTCGCCGAGTCTGACACTCCGGAAACTACTGTGGAACAAGCGGCGGGTGATTCTGAGGTGCCGGAAACAATCGCCGAAGAGATTGAAGCACAGCCTGAGAAGCACCCAGCTGTCGTCACAGATAACGCAGAGACCAACACTTCCGTCGAAGTCGAGACCACGGAGCCGGCCAGCGCTGCCGAAGAGACACCCCCAGAGCAAAGTCTACCAGAGACTGAGACGGCAGATGCACAGCCTGAGATCAGCAAGACCGAGGACGGTTCCTCATCTGATGAGCCCAACTCTGAAGAGCCTGTGCATAGTCCTTCCTCTCCTAAGCAGGTTCACTTTGCTGAAAAGGAGGAGGTCATTGCCGCACCGTCAACCCAAGATCAAGACAGCACCCCCGTCGCAGCCTCCGATCCGACAGAACATAGCACGGATATCCAACAAAACGAAGCAGCTAACGAACCCGTCCCTGCGCAACCTGAAGAGTCTATCACCACCGATGAAAGCGTCGCTGAGACTGCTCCTGAGCCCGAGACTGAAGAACAAGCAGTAACGGAGCCGCCAGCTGTGGATGATTCCAAGTCTGAGATTGATGGTCCCGCTGCGGTTGAACCTACTACCAGCGAAGCAGAAAAGAAGGATGCCGTCGCAGCTGAGTCTGGAGAGACTGATGCACCTACTAGCGACGTTCTTGTTGCGGCTTCTGAGGATACGGCTGGCGCGGAGACTGCATCACCTGTGGTTGAGGCAAACGTCGCCACAGAAGAGGCTGTTCCAGCATCATCAGAAGAGACTCATCCTGCCCCTGTTCTGGAAGCTGCCAACCCCGTTACTGAGGATTCATCCGCGAATGAAGAGTCCGCTGCTCCACATACACTCGAAGAGGCTGAATCCAAGGAAACTGTCCAGGCTGATGCCGAGCTCAGTCCCGAGAAGGAGACTTCTCTTACCGCTGAAGCGCACAATGTCGACGTCCAGGACGCACCTCTTGCTGATGGCACCGACATAGCGGAGGAGACTCCCGCACCTGAAGAGCCCACCATCGACGAGCCTGCCCCTGCGGACGCGGAGGTCGAGCAACCGGTTGAGGCAGCTGCGGTTGATGCTGTGGAGCGCAGTGTTGAGCCTGAAGCTGAAACCGTGACTGAAGCGGCCATTGAAGCTGAGGTCAATGCTGAAGCCGTTACTGAAGTCGTCATCACCGAGGCCGAAGCGGAGCCTTTTACTGGAGCCGAAGCCGAAGCTGTTACTGAGGTTGAAGCAGAGCCTGTTGTTGAAGCCGAAGCTGAAGCCGTCACTGAAGCCACCACCGAGGTCGAAGCGGAGCCTGTTGCCGGAGCCGAAGCTGAAGCCGTCACTGAAGTCATCACTGAAGCCGAAGCTGTTACTGAGGTTGAAGCAGAGCCTGTTGTTGAAGCCGAAGCCGAAGCCGTCACCACCGAGGTTGAAGCAGAGCCTGTGGTTGAAGCCGAAGCTGTCACCACCGAAGTCGAAGCAGAGCCCGTTGCTGAAGCCCAAGCCGACTCCACTGCTGAACCCGTCACTGAAGTCAACGCTGAAGTCGAAGCGAGATCTATTGCTGAGACCGAAGCTGTGGCTGAGCCTGAGTCAGTTACTGAAGCTGATGCATCCACTGAAGTCGAAAC
Organism: Claviceps spartinae; assembly: GCA_018360215.1. Taxonomy (NCBI): domain Eukaryota; kingdom Fungi; phylum Ascomycota; class Sordariomycetes; order Hypocreales; family Clavicipitaceae; genus Claviceps; species Claviceps spartinae. The sequence continues at coordinate 65,957 of SRPX01000005.1, forward strand.
TGAGCCCGCTGCAGTCGAGCCTGCAGTCGAACAGGCTACTGAAGTCGATGCTGAAGCTCAACTTGTTCCTGAAGTGGAGCCCGAGGCTGATGCAGTCGTTGAAGCTGATGTTGAACCCGAATCTGTTCCTCACGCTGATGCTGAAGTCGAGCCAATTGAGCCTGAGGCGATTACTGAAGCCGAAGCGGAAGCCGTGGCTGAGGTCGAGCCTGTTGCTGAAGTAGAATCCGAAGTCAAGACAGTTACTGAAGCCGAAGCCGAGCTCGCTGCTGAAGCTGAGCCCGAAGCTGAGCCCGAAATTGAAGTCGTGCCTGAAGCTGAGGCAGTTGCGGAAGTCGAACCGGCAGAAGAGGCCACCGCTGCTGCTGAAGATGTAACGCCTCCTGCAGCCGAGCAATCTGAAGAAGTGGTCAAAGAGTCTGCAGATGCTTCCAAGGACGGAACAGAGGACGAGTCCTCCAAGCATACTGGGGCTGCCATTGCTGCTGGTGTCGCCGTTGCGGGTGGAGCAGCATTGGCGGCTGCTCACCTGTCTCAGGACAAGCCAGAAGGTCCCAAGGAAACGTCCAGTCGAGAACTTCCAGCCGAGTCCAAGGCTACGGAGGAGGAAGAAGGAGAAGATACTCTTGGACCTATCCCCAGTGAGGAAAAGGTGACCAAGTCAAAGAAAGGTAAGGAACTGCTTTCTTTTTCTGATACCCCCAGTGCCTTTTTGAAAGTTATGCGAAACACCTGTTTGCAGACAGATGGGGACATCGTCGTTGCGGAGTCGAATGACTTTGGCGATGTCGAACCTGCCGTTAGCAACGAGAATGAGGACACTGGAACGAGCGCAATCGAGACGGTGGGAGCTGTCTCAGAGCCTGCGCAGGAGGCAGTGGATGTGTCTATGGTCGAGAATGCAGGATCTGTTGCGGTCTTTCCCGATCAGACAGTCTTTGCTGCCATGACTGCTGAAGATGATCATACGGACGTCCCTCCGCAGGTCTCGATGCTAGGATCTAGTGAAGACGGACGTGCTGAAGCTTCATCCGCCCCGTCGTCGTCCTCTATAGCGGATATCGAGGTTCTTGCACATGCGACTATGGCAGACAAGACTCCGGCGACGCTTGAAGGAATACCGATTCTTGCCGGTAAAACCCTCGACGACAAGCAGGCTGGTCTTGATGCTGTGCCCGGCTATAGCCAGCTCAACTACTTTTCAGATGCTCTCGAGTCTCAGACTAGCACAGACAGTTCTGCTGAATGCGCGAGTGAAGTCGTTCATGCTGCCAAAGCTCCTGTCAATGCCATCAACGCTGTGTCATCACTCTCGAAAGCACGCGTTGAAGATCACGAACAGCTTGCCAGACTGTCCACAGACGCCACTGTCAGTCAATCGAAGGCATCTATGATCGCTGAGTCTCATTTGTCGCAGACTGCTTTGTCCACTTCTGAAAAGCCTCCAGCTGAGCAAATCGAGAACCTTGTGGCCCCGATCAGTCAGTCCGAGGTCGGATCTCGTGCTCCGACACCCGCTGTGGTGATTCCAGATGCTGCTATGATAGAGCAACACCGCGCAGCCTCACTCAGACGCAAGAAAAAACTCATTGTCCGAGACGTTGAGGATACCTTAGCCGCCGCAGTTATCATATATGCCACGGCGAAAGCCCTGAGCCCTCCTGCCAGCCCTAGAGCTGGCAACTCCCAGGATGGCGAGGAAGGACTTTCGCCGAGGGCTGGACGTGAAACATTCAATCAGAACGCGAACCAGCTTCATACTAACTTATCTGCAGAGGAAACTTCAAGACGCCACCGAGCTCCAAGTGATGGAGAAGAGAGGCGTCGTCGACATCGCCAATCGTCTCACTCTTCCTACCAATCTGCTCGCTCCTTCGGCAGCCGAGAGGAAGAGGAGCTTCGAGACAGTAAACGCCGTTCTTCCCATGGATCTCAAGGCCGCAGCCATCGCCCTACTAGTGCTGAGGATGCCGTTCCCAAGACGCCGCCAAGGACGCCTAGAAGACATGATAGCAGCTTCTCTGGAGAAAGCGCTGGAAGTGCTGGCAAGAAGAAGCATCGTACGCCTGACGAGCAAGCCGAGCATGAACGATCCGAAAGATCCGGCAAGTCTGAACGCTCCGCACAGAAAGCACACAGGAGTCGTGAGACAGATTCCCCTACGGATAGCAAAAGCCACCATCGCTCTTCTCGTCGAACCAGCCATTCTAGCCAGAAGAAATCCGAACGGGTCTCCTCTTCACATGAAACGGAAAAGAGATTCTTCGATGTCAAGAACGCCGAGGGCATTGTGGGTAGTGGTATGGCACCACAAATCGCTGGAGAGACCACGATAGAGGTTCCTGTTGAGGCGTCCCCAGGCAGTGCTCGATCCAGGCATGGCCTCAGACGAACCTCGACCAATCATTCCCGAGCTACTTCTCACAAGAGCGGCGGAACTGCTGAAGATGGGAAGAAAGGTTCGGAGGATAAGGCTCGCAAAGCCCGGCAGGATGAGCGAAATAAGAAATCGCGTGAGGAGGAGCAGAAGCCCTCTGGTATTAGAGGAATTTTCAGGAGGATATTTGGATAAATTTGTTTCTTGTTGCTTTTTGATGTCATGTTTTTCAATTTCTGCTTTGCGGGCTATCATGTTTTTGTGTGATGCCCATGCATTTGCGGCTGGTTGCAGTTGGAGATTGTGCTTTTGGCTGATACCAGTATGAGTTTTGATTTTACGTTGATGATGGAATGAATTGAATCTACTTAATTGAACTGAATAAGCCTCAACTCATGAACTCGTGTGCGACAGCGGAGAGACTCGAATTGACCACAAGTCTGTTTGATCACGAAGAGAGTGCCGTCTAGGATCCATCACGTGCAGACAAGCGTGACGAGCAGCTCATCTCCACTCCCAATGCTTATCGATTGCACATTCCCACAATCCAACTGAAGAGCCCTAATTGAGCAGGTCAAAGTGGGCTATCGACAAGTTCGGTTTTTTTCCCCTTTGCAACCGACTCCATTCCCGCATAACAAATTTGCAAAAGGCGCAGGATTCGACCTCTTTGCGTTCTTCTAAGAAATCCCAATTCACGTACTCGAATCTTTGTAAAAGATGGCTCCTCAGACTGTATGTATTTGATTCCGCACGTGGTTGGGTGTTGGGGCGCAATGTCGTGGCTGGTCTCTTAGCTCGGGAACATTCTTCGTCGCTTGTCATGACCACCGTGGCTCTTTTCTGGCGATTTGCTCCCCAAAGCTCTGATTAACGGTGGCTGGCGGTACGGCATTTGACAATGGAGAAAAAAGGCCAAGAGACGATAGCGCCACGAGTGCATTGTGTCTTGAAAGAAAGAGGAGAAAAATGATGGGAGAAAACACGGAGAAAAGGGAAATGCGGCTGGCTAATTTCTCATGTCCTTAACAGAAGAAGTCGGGCAAGGCCCAGAAGCAGACCAAGAAGGTACGTCTCCCGAACCCTCGCACGAATAAGACAAGTCAATATTGACAACAGTGGCAGTTCATCATCAACGCCCAGCAGGCCACCACTGACAAGATCTTCGACATCTCTGCCTTTGAGAAGTTCCTTCAGGACACCATCAAGGTTGAGGGCCGCACCAACAACCTCGGCGACAACGTCGTTATTCAGCAGCAGGGCGAGGGCAAGATTGAGATCATTGCCCACAATGAGCTGTCTGGTCGCTACCTCAAGTACCTGTGCGTATTCCCCTATGGTCACTTGCAGTGATTGCTTTTGCCATCAACATTTACTGACCGGGGCATATCTCATGTAGGACCAAGAAGTTCCTCAAGAAGCAGCAGCTGCGTGACTGGCTCCGTGTCGTGTCCACCTCGCGTGGCGTCTACGAGCTCAAGTTCTTCAACGTTGTCGATGACGAGGTCGAGGATGATGACGAGTAAATTGGGTCCGCTTCGTTGCGTATCCAGCCTTCTGACGAGGCCGGGAGTCCCTGTGGCCGGGAGCGAGAATGGCACTTGGGTCGGTGTTGGGGGGCATAAGATGATGGGATTTGGTTGTGTTTTATCTAAACGGCTGTGACTATCGTATTGTTCAATAACACCATCCATTTGCATGTCTTAATTTGCCGCCGCCGTCTGCTGTGAAAGTAACAAGAGATTTCCAAAACAATATCAGCCATGGCCCTCTCCGATGCCACCTCTTTTTCTGCTTCATGCCGTGAGTCACGGCCCCACGGGTTGGAGGATTCGCCTATTCAAGGTCGATACCAGCTGTCGCATCCTTCAGCATCGTCCGGCCTGTTGCCCATGCCACGATTGTCATTACCCCAAGTCTTCTTCTCTGGCCTACGAACAAGATGGCATAGTGGATGCCGCGTTCAAAGTCGGGCAGTTGGCTCATGGCGCGAACCGTCGAAACCATTCTTCGTCTTTCAACGCAATCTAATAAACGTACATGATAGCGCCCATGCCTCCAACGTTAACCATGCCTATATACCACACACGCTGACCTACCGTCTTGCAGAAGACGTGTAGAAACAAAATCCAAAAACAACACGACCCTAGTCTACATGCTGTACAAAACCGTAAAGATAACCCCAAATGACAGAGCATTTCATGCAATTTTATATAGAATAGGAAAAAAAGAAGAGAGGAAAAACTCACCTCCGTCCAGCCGCATGTGCCTTGCCATCTCTCAAGGCAACCCCCTCATAACCCCCTCAAAGACCAACAAAGCCATCGCATTCGCAGGAAAGGCTCTCAAGAAGCACGGCAAAAACCCTCTCCAGTACCCTCTCCACCCGCTCTCCCTCCACACCTCGACAGCCGCATCCCTCCACCGCGGAAACCTGCGCTGGCCATCACCCAAACCCCCACCCAACGGATCCGTCATGATGCGCTGCTTGACCAAATCACTCGGATAGCTGGTCAGCCAGAAAATCTGGGCGCTCAGGCCTCCGGCCCAGAAATTGATAGCCGGCGCACTCATATTGGTCTTGTGCCTCATCCACCGCGACAGAACATCGTAGCTACCCCACCAGAACAAGAACAGAGATCGGAATATCATAGTCGCGCCTAGGCCGTGGTAAATGCCCCGCACACCATGATGTGTGTATATCTTCCGCACACAGTCCACGGGTCCCGAGTACCGCCGTTGAGACTTATCAGCAGCGTACTGGATCTGCAGACGCGCCTTGATGTGTTCGACGGGAGCGGCAAAGAAGCTCACGGTGATGCCTGCAAAGATGCCTGCTATCCCGTGGCCCAATGGCGGGAGGTAAGTGAGCTGTGAGGATGACGAGGGGGAGAAGAGGGCTCGGAAGCCTAGGCCTGCGGAACCGTCGCCGAGGCCGGATGTCCAGTTGGGTACGTGGAAGACGTGCTGGGCTATGAGGCGGCGGTATATGGAGAGGGAGCCCAGCATGATGGAGTCCATGAACATCCAGCCAACGAGGGGGGGCGTGGCGCCTTTATAGAGGCCTCTGACGCCTTCGTTTTTGAGCGTCTGGGTGACGCATGCGAGGGGGCCGGTAAATTGGCCTTGATTGGTGGTTTGTAGACGGACCTTGATCGTGTCGAAAGGGTGGCCGACTATATGCAGGCAGGAGATGGGTTAGTGTTTCTCTTGCATCTCATCTGGGCTTTCCTGTTGTATTCTCTGGTCGAGGCAATGATATTAGAGAAACGCACCACTTAGCTTGGCCAGGCCGCTAAAGACCCCGGATACAAAGCCTCGGTAGTCTCGGATTGAAGATGGCTCATCAATTGCCGGGACTTCTGGCAGAGCGGCGTCGGTGGCGGCGGGTGTATGCATCGTGAGCGAAGCCATGATCTCGATGACTTAAACGAGGACATGGAGCACAGCGGGCGATGATGCAGGATGGGGCGTCCTGATGGGAAGATTTCTCGAGACCGAATTATTGTGCTGCGACTTCATTGCCCATGATGATGTGCAGACGCGATGAAGACCGTTCAGGCACGGCTCGAGAAGTTTGCGTGATTGCGGAAGTGCAGGAAGGATGTCGGAAGGGGTGGGATGCCTTTGCATGAGCTCATCTCGAGGGATCTGATCTGGATCTACGGAGTAACAAGATGGAGCGGGAGACGTTCTCGTCTACGGAGTAACGGTCTTGGTGTTCTTGACGGCAATCAGCCAATCAGGGTGTCTGCCACAGACGCGGCAGTGGGTTCGCCGAGTGTGCGAGTCACTTGACTCCTGCGACATAACATACCTACGTACCTACAAAGGCAACCACCATGTATGTAGGTACATAGGAATAATCACAACGACGGCATCGTCCGCATTTGTCTTCTAATTATTCGCGAATTTTCGGGACCATATGGCTAATCGAGAAAATGCCATCACCGCCAGCCACGTGGCGGTATCCGTGCGCGGACAAGCGCCAAGTTCCAACACGAAACGTCACCCGAAGCCGCTCCACCCAAAATTCTTGGAGAAAGCACATGGAGCGTTCATCAGCATTTTAGCAAAGTAATGTGTACTGTAGCTACTAGCTACTGCAGGGGACCGTCCTGCGTTGTAAGCCAGGCGCAACGACTGAACGTTGAGAATGGTTGCTGTCAGTCTTGTGTGGTTGGACATGGGTTTACGGCGACACCCATACCTCAGATGACCGAGGACAATCGCAATTCAGCACGGCGCCTTTCAAGAGCCAACTCGAGTGCATGCATTTCCCGAGATTTGTTGATGCGGGCGTCGTGACGATGTATAAAGACTACCTTAGGCATGGCATCCCGTGTCGTGGACCGCAACCTGACGACGGCATCCTGTCGTGCCCACAACACCACCTGCACGTGAGTATAAAAGAGCTCTGCCGCTGATAATGACACTGTCACATAATTACCATGTAATTACTTGTTCGTCAGTCTTATATCCTCTTGAACCAATCTTCACATTCCATGGTATGTACATACATACATGTCGCACGGGCGCCACACTGGCCCGTCCCGCCCCTAAACGCCCCAGCCGATCATCCGCCCCACCCTAATAATCTGATCCCGGAAATTTTCATCAGGATAGGTACGGAATAGGTACGGAGTACATACATTAGGTACCTGTTGCAACTTGCCGGTGTTCCGGAGAAAGCGTGTAGACGTCTCGCGAACTCCTGTCACAAGGCAACCGCGTCGCGGAGCCTCGGAGTTCCTTGGCACGTGGAACACCGCAATCCTACTCTGTCCCTTAAGACGATGTCACGACTTTGCCGTCCTGGCTGATGGGTGATGTGCCGGACGAGACGGGCAGAAAGGCCAATGCGACTGCCTGTGTCGTGATTCTTGTGGACAAGGGCCAGGACGAAGTGGATGCCTTTTATTTCTACTTTTACTCGTACGATCGGGGGGCCAATTTGACGCAGGTCGTAGCGCCGCTGAATCATCTGGTTGAGGATACGCAGCATGGGGTTCCTTTCGGGGATCATGTTGGGGATTGGCAAGTTCTCCCCCCATCTTGGCCTTCATTCTTTGACATCTTGGGCCTTGTGTTCTTCACATCTTGACTTCCACTAACATCTAACATCTCCCCAGGGAACACAACATGGTGCGCTTCCACCAAGGCAAGCCCACCGGCATCTACTACAGCCAGCACGAAGACGGCGCGGCGTACTCCTGGGCCGATGCCAAACTCTCCCTCCAGGACGAGCGCGTGAGTAGAACCTCTCGCCTCTCGCATTGCCCATTCGTACCAAATACCAATTCTGGGGCGTCGTTCTAACCGGCGGCTCTTCTTGATCAGCCCCTCGTGTTCAGCGCCTATGGCTCGCACGCGAATTACGTTTCGCACGGGCATGTAGATGCCCCTAAGCCTCCTCTCCCACTGTCTTACTCATAATGCAATCAATGCCTTCTTCTTCCCGTAGCCTTTCCCCATTTCCCTGACTCCTCCTTTTCTTCCCCCCACTCAAACGCACCATGATATTGATACCTCTAACACTATCCCCATCCCCAGAGATCACATCCACGGCAAAGCCCTCATCGACTTCTGCGACACCGGCATCCTCTGGGATCCCGTCCTCTCAGCCTACTTCTTCCAATTCGACCCCCAGACGTCCCATCTCACGCGCCTCGTCCACAGATCCCCCCACGACGATGCCGCCCCTATCGCTAATCTGACCTCCTTTCTCTACTTCACTGGCCTATGGGGCGATGCTGAATACCCTAAACACCATCCTCTCCAGAAGACGATCCCCTTCTTTGGCCTCAAGCGCTTCGTGTCTGGCCCGCTGGGGCCGTTGGCGAAACAGCTCGTGCGGAGGGGTCTCTTCCCGGACCGGAGGGCGCGAAAGTCGTGGATTCAGTGGGCGGTGGGGGGTTTTATAACGTTTTATCCTTGCTGTGTGCGCGGGTGGAGGAAGTGGATGTCGGGGATGGTCTTGTTGGTGCTCGGACTGGGGCTTGTGTTGGTGTTTTGGCGTGTTGTGGGGAGGTATCGCCGGAGGAGGAGGAGGAGGAGGGGGGGGGTATAAGAAGTTGGGGATGATGGATATTCCGCTGAGTGATGTGGCGTGATGTGATGTGATGCGATGTGATGCAATGTGATGCGATGTGATGCAATGTGATGCGATGTGATGCAATGTGATGCGATGTGATGCGATGTGATGCGATGTGACATGACTGGCTGATGAGATTAAGATGCGAACGACCGCAAGTATATAATTAGATGAATACTGGAATACGGAATAAAATGCTTAGGGCTCTGTTTTGCTCTGACCTCCCACGCAGAATTCCAAACGCTCCATGCATCCATACGCATCGCTAAATGGAATTCATCTGAGCCCAACATTATTCTGTCTAGGTACGTATTCGCCCCCTTCGACGCACGCCGCACGCCCACCAACAACCAACGTACCTAACGTATCACTGATATCTCGCAACGAAACTTAAATTATCCCACCAGAGTCATCAAGTCATCGTAACAGGCAGAACAGCAGAAACAAAACCATAAAAAACCATGACCAAAAAAACTAAATGCTCGCCAATTGTGTCGTGAAAAATTCTCATACATACATACCCACTTGTACGTCATGACATTGCACCATCATTTATGAATCCATGTCCGCGTCATTGCTGATCCCCATCCCAAACGTATCTATTCGTATAGTCTCTGCATTAGTGTGCCTGCGTATATTTGTGCATTCTGTCTTCAGTGGGCTGGTCATACATACCTCTTTTGCGTCGTCTCTCCCCCCTAGCCGCATCCTCCGGACTCTTCGGAGTCATAGCCCTCGGCCCGGTAGGCCGTCGACTCGGCACCCCAAGCGCAGCATTAAGATTCCGGTTCTCCAACTTGGGACTGCTCCCGGAGTAATGGCTCATGTAAGTCGCCGTTAGGGTCCCGTAGCCGCTTTCTGAGCTCGGCTGAGGAGCCGGGCTACCGGCGTCTTGTTGCCGGGTGGAAAGCCGGCTTGACTTGGGCGAAGTAGGGGCGCCTGGAGATTCAACAGCCTCCTTCAGTGGCTGCGGCGTATCGGCAGAGCAAGACGGTTGTCCAGGGGAGGATAAGCAGTCGTCCGTGTCTTGACCGTGAATCGACGACCCGTGGCTGAGCCGGTTTCTGTTGGGAGGTAGGCGATTGAGGCTCGTTGCGGATCCTGCCCAGTCCACGGAGCGTGGCGTCATGGGGTTAGTGTTGTAGTCTTGGGCAGACGACTCCAGTGCCGTGCGGAACCTCTCGGTCTGGCCAGGCCTAGGCTGAGGATGTTGCAGATTGAGTGAGTTCCGATGGGCCTTGTACTTTGGATCTTCTGGACTCGCGTACTGTGACAGTGGTGCTGGGCCGTGAAACGACGAAGGGCGGGCCTGGCCTCGCGCCGCTGCTAGGCTGGGATCCGAGAAGCCCGTGTGTGGCAGCTTATCAGCATGCGCGTATGACTCGGGTTCGTAGACTTCAAGGCCGTCGTAGCATGAAAAACTTGAGCCGGTCCGCGTCGCCGGTAGGTACTCATCGTTCTTGGGCGCCTTCTTAGAAGCCCCACCGCCACGCAATGCCTTCCCAACGCTCGAGGCCGTGGTGCCCGACCAGCGCGAGATGCGAGGAAGCCAGCCCAAAGAACTGCTCTTGCTCTTCTTGCCCTTGCCAGACCGGGGTGTGTTTTCCGCACTCAGTGGCTGTGGGTCAGCGGCCGGTGCCAGGCGTGGCGGTGTTTCCAGTGGTACAGAGCCACCACGTTGAACTTGCTCAACCCGCGTTGGAGTCTGCAGGTAGTCACCGGCGGATCTCTCTAAGCTCAGCCTCGATTCGTCATACTGATGTATCTTCACATTTTCGTCCTCATCTTCGTTTTGGCTTTCGGGCACCGGACTGATTCTATGCTCGGAAACCCTTCGGATATCACCACCGCCAAAGGAACCTGGTCTGCCAGACCGACCCGCCGTGGCCGCTGCTGGCTGTTTGCCATTGGTGCGGTGCGAGCTGCCTTCGGCTTCGTACTCCTTGCCATCCTCGTATTGAGTCTCTGGTACAGCGTTCTCGTAAGACTGTCCTAGCCCGCCCCTCGACCCAGGCTGCGTTGTCTGCATTTTGAGCACATCCACCTCGCCGAGCAAGTGCATCATCATGTCCTCGATTCGACCCAGATCGTTCGATCCTTTGTTGCTCAGGCCCTGCAATGCCCGCTTCCAAAGGTTCTTCTTTCTCATGCCATTTTCGTCAAGTGTGCCTGCGTGGGACGGGCTTTGGAATGATCGTGAGGCTGAACCGTTAGGGTACGGCCGAGGCCCATTGATAGCCTTCTGCAGCTTTTCGGTATTCTCAACGCTTGAGAAAATGACATCGTCTCCAGTGTCTTGCACGAGTTCCTTCATCTCGCGGAAAGAGTTGCGCATCTCGAGAGCGGCGTTCATGAGCAGGGCCACGATTTCCGTGTCCCGAGCGCTACGCTGCGCATCACGCACCATCAACTGCGATGGGTCAGACGATGAGTAGGAGAGGAGTGATGGAGGGGTAAATGAATGCGCAACTTACATGCTGCATCAAAGCGACGATATCCTTGTTCTCAATCCCATCCAGGCCCGCACCAGTAGCAGCATCGTAAAAGGGAGACGTCATGCCCCGTGACATGGCGCCGAGATGATGACCACGGCTGTTGGACGTATAGAAGGGATCTTCGTCTTCCGCAACGACCGAACGATAGTCGACCGCTTTTCCTTTCGACCGCGGGACATCTGGGGTGCGAATGGGGCCGTTCGACATGTACCCCTCGTCGTACTTCTGATAGAACCCGGAGCTCATTGTGTTGAACCCAGTATCGACACCTCTCGCACCGAGCAGCTGGGGATCCGCGATAGGGCTCGTATCTTCGTAGGGGTTGGTGAGCAGGGTATCCCGCTTGCGGTCCTCGGATGTGCGAACCCAGTCGTCTTCCTCCGTGTCCATCATGTCATCGTTGTGATGAGCGTCGGCTACACCTGCGGCTGCTCCTAGCGCACTAGCTGAAACTCCAAGCCCGCCTCGACCAATTTTGCTTTCGTGGCTCTCGTCTTCGTAAAAAGTGTTGAAATCGTGCTGAGTAGGTGTGGCTCTACCGGACCTATCTTCATGTATGGGCTCACTGTCCAGCGGCGCCTCCATCATGGATGGATTGGTCTGCAATTCCTCGTCGATATGACCATCTCCAAGCGTTGTTCCTTGCACATCCGGGACGCGGCCTGTAGTTCCGAGCTTCGAGTTTGATTCAAACCCGAGCCTATCGGTGCTGTGCGTTGGGGTGTTTCGAGGCACCCAGGCCTGATGAATCGTCCTCTCCTTAAAGGACCTGTTGCGAGCCACGCCATCAGGTTGAAAGCCTTCTTCAGATGGGCTCTTCGTTGCTGCCTCTTGTCTACTTTCCTTTGCCGCTCTTAGAGCCGCAGCAGCCGCACCGACAGCGCCAGCAGTGATTGCTGCCTCGGATTCAATTGTCGATTGCCGCAACTTGTCTTGCGGGACCTTGTTGCCATACTCGTCCACGTCGTACTCAGAATGTTCTCCGTACTGCGCAGCAGATTTGGCTCCTGGTGTTGCTGGTCCGTCTTCTTCAACTTCACGTACATCCGCTTCGGCATCTGCCTTGACCAGGCTGTTGGGGCCACCATTACTTCGGGGCTCGGATGGCTCGTTATATGAGAGCGTGGAGTCTCTCGCAACGTTATGGTCGTATCCGGATGCTCCGGTCACGACAGACTGATCAAGCATCGAACCATCAATCAATGACGCAACAGCTGATTCGACGCCAATGGCTGGATGGACAAATTGTGGACTGACGCCAATGCCCCGGACGGCCTGCTTCCTGGGCGTAACCTCAGACTGATCCGCTGCGTCTGTCAGCTGATCGTAATCGTCGCGGACATCCCGTAAGGCAGGGCTATCAGACTGCAAAGACCGATGTTTTTGAGCACGTTCTGGTGTCTTGTTGGGTGAAGGCATGTTCGCAGCGTTTTGCGGTAGTGGCGTTTCGCTGCCTGCCTCAGTGTAGCCGGACACACTTTGAATCGGACTGAGTCCCCTTGCAAAAGCCTGGTAAGGAACATAGCGCAGTGGTGGAGGGACATCCTGCGTGCTGAAATAGCGATTCATTAAATCATCCTCTTGCAAAGCGGCTTCATCCAGCGCCTCTCCGGAACCGCCGTACTCGTCATAGGAGGAAACAAGAATTCTGCGACCATATTCGTCAGTCATATGCTCATCCACCTCCTGCTCAACGTGCTGCTCGCTTGTTCCACGCGGCAACGCTGTCAAATCACCATGCGACACGTTCGCATGCTGCATAGCCATGGCGTGTCGTGCATGGTCAATAGGTGACTTGACACCGATGGGAGTGGAAGCACCAGAAGGCGTGGCCTCTTCACGGAGCGTTCCCAGGGTCGGCGCCACAACTTTTCCATTCGCAGAGCGCGGTCTGTCAGATTCTGCAGATAAGATTGATGTTCGAGTAAGTTCCGAAGAGTTAATGTCACTCATCAGTGGCATCGGGGGAGCCGGAGCAATGTCGTAGTCATCATCATCAATTTTATTCTCGTCTTCGTTTTCCAGAATATCCCCGTCAAACATGTTTCGGCCCAAGCTTTGGCTCCTTGTGTGCTCGGCTCTCCTCCGACGCCTATCGTGAGACTTCCTGTCAGTTGAATCAGACGTATCATTGACTAATGGTGCTTTGCCCTTGGCCAGTGCTGCTTCGGCGGCTCCGGCGGCAGCAGCTTTGAGCAAATTACTGCCTTGCTTCGCAAGAGCGTCATGTCGATGGTGAGTTTGATAATTGGCAGCGATGGAGTCATGGCTGGGACTGTGCAGCGAGGCGTCGTCATATTCGTGTCGGGCTTCTCTGTTGCGTCGTTCTTTTCGCTTTCCAGCACTCGTCACGCTTTCAGGTCGCTGACTCGAAGACCGCCGGCGGTCCAAAAATGCATCGTCTCGGGAAACTGAAGTGGCTGATGAGCTGATGGATCCTCGTCGGCTCTCGCGCTTGCTCTGCTCCCGCTTGAGTGCGCTCAGCTCTGGTAGAATTAAGCGTCGGATGACATCCTCGACGGTCTCCAGTAATTTCGGGTTGTTGATGGACGATGATTTGGAAGCACCTGAGCGGATTGAACGCGAGTCCAGGGAGCGGTGGCTCGTAGGGAGATGAGATGAAACGGCACTGGAATCCACCGCGCTAGTATTGGATTCCAGATGACTGCGATTATGTCGAGGGCGTGGGGACTGGGCGTCGTCTTTTTGCTCGCCCACTATGCTAGACTTGGTTTTATTAGAAGAATGTCGCTTCCGGTCTGTCTTGTCTTTTGATTTTTCCAGCAGGCTGGTTCGGTCCTTCGATCGCGTCTTGTTACTGTTCATTTCATCCTCCGCATTTGTAGCTGCAGCTGCAGCAGTGACGATGCTCTCTCCTCGAAATGGACTCGAAGATCTTCTCAGCTCGCCTCCTGAAACAGTGCCGTCTAAGAAACTGTCGTGCGGGATAGCTGAGATCTCCGACGCATTGCCTGGATGATACGAAATTGACGAAGGGATTAGAGGGCTGGCGGGTCGTCGGCGCCTTTGACTGCGGTCTATCTCAATGTCGATTGGATTACGCGAAATGTTGGATTCCTCCGTGGCGGACGCACACGATGTCGTACTATTAACATCCTCTCCATGGCGCAGTTCAATCTCCCGGGACGCAATAGCCTGATCGAGAGGTATTCGGCGAGTGAGAGCTGCTTTGCGGGTGCTTTTGGATTCCGTCACTTGTATGTGGTCGCCCTTGCTCTTTCTTGACGGTGTCAATCGAACGCGGACGCTGGGCTTCCGATCTTGACCAGAACTGCTCTTTCCGCCCTCGAAATACTCGATCAGCAACGACGTCTGAGATTTATTCGCCTTGTGGCCGCGCGTGCGAATCGTAACAGGGGAGCCATCCTCGGGAATAGAGTAGGAAGATTTTTCGTCTCCCGGCTTCGAAATGTCGGTACCCAATTCGCTCAGCATCGTCGAGTCCGTTTCTGTTGGAGCTGGAAGCGGCGGCGGTTTTCTGGAGTCGATGCCCATGGTGTAGCGTGTATTGGGGTGTTATTTTAAAGTTAGTAACAGCGGCGCCTGTCGAGTGAGACTAAGTATGTCTTTATTTCCAATCCAATGGCGGCAAGTGGGAAGTTCTCGGTGAATGTCGGGTCGTTTTGCATTCGCCCTGCGTAATTCAAGATGTTACAAGCGCAGGGGTCGAAAAAAAAAAAGCCAAGACATATGATACCCAGCAGCGGCGATGTGAGATGGCAAGAAACCGAACCCTGGATAGCAAACAGTCTGACTGGCAGCCAGGAGGACATGAGACAAAAGCCTGATTGCCGAAGTTCCCCGAACAGAGACAGCCAGACTCGGTCACAGGCTACAGCAACCAACAAATGATCGAGTAGCGATCGAGAAGCTGACCAGCCTTGGACCTGGCAGTCGAACAATAGGTCGGACAACAGGGAACAAAAAAAAGGAGAGGGTCGCGGAAAAGAGATGACTACTGCGGAACGGCGAACGAAGAGGGGAACATGGACAGCGCAAAATCGAGAGCAAGCTGCAATATGCAATGTGCGGCGTGCGGCGTGCAACACGCAATGCAAGATGCGTCCACTTTGGTACTTTGGACTGCGTAATAAGGCCGGGTTGGTCGGCTTGATGCCTTCCTTGTTGGACAAGCGCAGACCTGCAGTGACCACTGACGACGAGTTGCAACTTTGCAAGTTCTTGTAACAGATTAGAGCTGCAGGCGGCTGCCGATTCGGCAACGAGGACGTCGAGAGGCGTTTCTGGTGGCCGGTGAGAAGTGAAACGAATGAAGTCTGGCAGATTTGTCCAGCCACCCGCATGTGCCTTGTAACTTGTACCTAAGTTGTTGCCAAGTAGCGGGGGCTGGGCTACATGGCGAAGACGGCTGGGCCAATCAAAGCTCGCAGACAGGCGATGCGGAGGGGGCTGGTCGGGTGCGCTAGTGTCATAATGGGCATGTGGGTGACGTCTCAGGGCATCCATGAATTTGACTACAACTTAGCTCCAGCGAACTCAACGGGCGGCAGAATCTCTCGTCATCCGCCGCTCATGGCCGCGCACATTGTTTTTTGTCCAGCCATACGCAGCCATGCAACGTTCGGATTCCTTGTGGCCCAAATGTGAAGAGAAACGTGCTGTACCTCTGAACTTCTGAAGGTACCCGTTGTCACCGCAAGTCGGGAACCCGTCAGGCTCCACCGGACGCCCGGCTGCCATGGCAACCGCGGCCGATTAACCGCCACGCCTTCGTCGATCCGTCGGATCATTCAGGGCCCAGGGGTCTGCCTTGGCCGTCTTCGTCTCGAGTTGGGGTCACGTACCAGGTAGGTATGTATGTATGTAATGTACGGAGTATAGGTACATACACCACAATAATAACTGCAAGGCGAGAATTGCGCTATCACCGTTATTAGGCACCTACATCTCGGGGGCCCTTTGATCCCGATTATACAACAGTGCCCAAGCGGACACACGTGGTGTCAGGTGAGATTTTCTTGCGAAAAGTCGAAATAAAGTCCGCAAGTGATAACTTGAAATGAGTTTTTTCTAAATCGTCCCATCATATTCCTTCTTGAGCCAGTCAACGCTATATTCATACAATGACTTTGCGCTCGGCGCAGCAGCTCTACACGGCTGGGAGCCCGAATTCACCAGACGACTGGTAGTAATGAAGGTCGCATGAACTATCTACAGCACAGGCACCTATCTCACCGCGCAGGGCTTGGGACGTGCCTTAGTGTGCGTTGTTAAGGCAACCCGCCAAACCTTTACGGAGGGTAGTGTTGCAGACTCCCCTCAATTAAATCATGCTAATCGCGCACACATATGTGCGATAACTAAATATCAGATATCGAAAGTAAGGGCGGAAAGATTTTTCGACCGCCAAACTTCACATCGCAAAGTCCTCAGCACGCTATCAACACGTGCTTCGTTTTATGGTCTCCCAAGGATCATAGTAGCGCTTCTTTGCATACTCAGTGTTCATACCCTCCTTGTAGACATCTTCTAAGCCCACTACGGCCCAATTCTTGGATTGGCAGCATGTGTCGGCGATGGCTGTGCGGGATACTCCGGAGGCGCCCCCATCCCGGATATCCGCGATTCGTTTGCTCCCTCATGGTTATCTCCCATAGTGCCCGGTGGCTTCCTGGCGTTATACGGCGGAGGTGCCTCGCCCGATTCATTCAAGCCCTCCGTCGACCGAGTTCCCAAAGACCGTAATGGCAAATGCGGGCGTTGTCGCCTGTGCCACTCATTGGCACCAGGGCCAGCCGCCGTTTCTTTTTGGCTGTCGTGTTTCCTCATCAATATATAGGCGATGAAGAGTATAATGAATATTCCAAGGGCAGAAAGGCAAGTCCATAGGATTTGCTTGCGGGCACGGGGGCCAGCTGCTTCCGCTTCGACCAAGGAGCTGCCCACGGACATGATTCGGATATTACCCGGGTCTATCCGCTTAATTCCGCGCGAGATGAGAGGTTATGGGCGAAGGAAGCTGAAGACGAGTCGGCGTGATGTTTTTTAGTTCGTTTGAAAAGGTTGTTCATGGCGAGGGGGGAATCATATAAAGCTGAATTTTGACCCTCAACTTACAGCTCCTCTGAGATCGAGCTGCGCAGTGAGGCAGGAGCTGCGCCTATATATATGCGCAGAGATCCAAGAACTCAACAAAGACGTCACTTCAAAGGCAGAGCAGAATCATTTCGTTTGCATGAAACCGTGAGTATTTGAACAGATTCATTGTCACGACTCACGACACGCAGCTCCAGTGGCTAGGTCGCGAACCCTGTCGAGGGCAATGTCCGATCCGAAGACGAGGTCTTATTGGCGTCATTCATGCTGCAACAGTGCGGTCTGTTTCTGACCAACGCTGAACGACTTGCATGTGCTTTGTCTGCAGCAGGCGCGCTGCCGTCAATGGAACCCCTGGCTGTGCTCGTGCATTGCATTGCCTCAAGCCTGAAGGCAGTCGACTTGTGCGCGATGACCACATGTCGGCACGTGGCATGGCGATAGAGGAGGGCGAAAAGAATGAAAAGAAGAACCTCCGGGATTACTTCACTTGAGGCAGCACGGAGTCTGTACACATATCGATAGTTACGGGGGACACTATGAGTGCTTACAAGTTACAAGTTACGACCTGGTATCACGGAAATGCAAACGCCGAACGTAACCACCTCTACTAATCCACATCAGGCCCACATGCACAAACACATGTCGCAACATGGATCAGCTTCCCTTCTGCAAGCATAGCATCTCTTTCTTGATCTCGAAGAAATTTGCCACGACAAGAAAGATGCCACGCGCCATTCGAGGTAAGTCAAAATTCCATCTCCAAGGGGCCAATTTCTCTGCATTTATGCGACTGACGCACCGTCATCGGCGACCTAGGTGTGCTCGTCGAATGCGACCCGTCCATCAAGTCCATCATTGTCAACATTGACAGCGAAAACCATGACTTTATCATCGAAGACCTAGACGAGGAGAGAGTCGTTGTCAAGGAGAACATGGTGCCGTTGCTGAAGCAGAAACTCGAAGACGTGCGTGCACCAGCCCCCTCCCCGTCAATAGATTGACCGCTTTGCGTGCCGCATCTGCATCCGATATCGAAAGCACTGGGCAGACCTACATTTGTCCAATTGACATACGACTACTGAAAGCATGCTAACATCGATCCGCACACTGTAGCGCCTCAAAGAAAATCTTCCGCCCATTGACGATTCAGGGTCTGATGCCTAGTGACTAGGATTTTCAACCGAAACGAACAAAGGCCAACAGAAGAACGGACGAAGAAGAATAAACAAAGGGCGAGAAAGAAGTAAACAGAGAAAGCGAACTCTCTTCTATGCTGATTGAGCGCTTTCGATCTGGATACATCCCCTCAGAAACGCCTCACAGAACTATGTACCCAAAACGACATCACAGCTTCTCAAACGTAGGCTTCTTCTTGGAAAATACACCCATCATCGCCGCCGGCATATCCCCCGCCTGCAACGCCACCGAGTTCCACACAGAGGTATACCGCAACGAAGCCGCCGTCGAATTCTCCCGTCCATAATTCAAAAGCTCCTTGGTCCCCTGCACCGCCACGGGGCTCTTGTCCGCGATCCGCGTCGCCATCTCGAGCGCCGCCTCCACAGCCTTGTCCTTGTCGTCGTGGACCGCGCTCACGAAGCCCACCTGGAGGGCTTCCTCGGCGGTAAAGTCCCGCGCCGAGAGGCATACGTCCTTGACCCATGAGGTGGACCCAACGATCTTAGGAAGACGCGCGAGGGTGCCAATGTCAGCGGCCAGGCCAATGTCAACTTCCTTGACAGCGAAGCGGGTATTTTGAGCGGCGAGGCGGATGTCTGCGCAGCAGGCGATGTCGATGGCAAGGCCGATTGAGATGGCATGTAGGACGCAAATGACGGCTAGGCATCTGTTAGTTGTTGAATGAGTGGCAGTGACGAATATCCTCAAGGTGCCACTAGGTATACATGAAGAAAAAAATAAATAGAAACAAAATAAGACAACACCAACGAATAATTGACTTCACACGGCCCGAGAAAAAAAAAAGAAGAAGACGAAGAAGGGAACGAAGAACCTACGCTTCTCACATCTCTCCATCTCCGAAATACACCCCTGGAACTCCTCAATATGCCCCCTCCACCCCTTTGCCCTCCTCGCCGGATCCCCTCCCCCATCACCACCACTCATCGGCCCCTCCTCCCTCGCAGCCACAACGTCCAATCCCGCCGTAAAAGCCCTCCCCCCTGCACCACTTACCACCACGGCCCTCACGTCCTCATCCAGACTAAGCTGGCGGAAGACGCGCCCAAACTCGAGCCACATGGGTCTCGAGAAGGCGTTGAGTTTTTCGGGACGGTTGAGTTGGAGATGTGCGAGGTAAGGACCTGGGGAGGCGACGTGCATGAATTGGTAGGTTGAGTAGGCCGGTAGGGGGGGTGGTTTTGACATGGTGGATTTGGTTGGAGGTAGAGGAACTTGAATGTCTCTATCGAGGAGATGGATGTTGGATGATGGAAGTTGAAAGATGGGGAAAGGGAATAGATCAAGTGAGGAGTGGGATATAGGTATAAGGGTTCAAATACGAATGATGGAGGCTGGTATTCAATGATATGACAGAGCTGTGACTTGATATTCGGTCATGTACTGCGAGAGCAGTTGTTGTGGGTTGTCAAATAGACGGGAATGCCAACTTCATGGCCTCTTTCATGTAGAGTTTCGATGCCGAGGTCAAAGTCCCCGGTCAAGTCCCGTCAGTGGTCAGTGGTCAGTGGTCACTGGTCACTCACTGGTCACCAGTGGTCACCGAGCGATGGAGCTCCGCGGCCCGCCTCGCCACCCCAATTCATTCGTACCTACCAGGTATGTAACTTAAATAAAAGGCCCGCCCGCGAACAACAGAGTACCTAACCTGGCACGCGTGATGGACGGGAGGCAGACGAAGAGAGAAGCGCCTGTATTGGTAAATCAAGTCATGCGTCAAAGTTCCATAATTGCAAACACATTACATTTAACCTAAGCATCGTATGCCATTCCTACAGGCTAAAGCAGATAAACTAATCATCAAGAAATTCAACTCGCGATCCATCAAGCGTCAAACCATTAGACCGTCAAAATAAAGGCCGCAACGCGCATGCATTGGTCCACCGACCACTTATTTTTCCATGTGGGAACACGGTTCACGGTCTTACAAAAGCAGAGTTCCAAACAATGTGAAGACAATTGTCATCCCAGTGAGGATAAAGGGCGCCTTGTCGACAGGGCCAAGGAGCGAGGCGGCAGCACTGTCAGAGTCCTTTTTACCACCTGATGTGGGAGAGGGTTTACCCCCGGTGGTGCCAGCAGTAGATGTGCCACTGTCACCGGCATTCTGTGAGCCGTCTCCGTCGAGTTCAAAACCAGGACCGGTACCAGCACCATCCTTCATGTATTTCTGAGCTTGCGATGGCATCTCCGGGACGATACTTGGGTCCACTTGCCAGTTGGCATCGCGAGCAGGACAGGTCACGGAGTGTGTTGTGGTGGCGGCGCCACCATTACCAGCGGGCGCTGGGTTGTTCTTCAAGGCCGACTTGAAGGCAGCATATTCGTCCGTCTCGGTGACAGTCTTGGCCTTCAGGCTATCAATCTTGACAATACCGTACTTGTTGTCCTCGTACGAGTACTCATACAGCAGACCGCCAGAGTAAACGCCCGTCATTTCTTTACTCATGAGGGCCTCGACCTCCTCAAACTTTCGGGGTCGATTGTCAATGCATCCATACTCCGACAAACTGCGAGTAAAAAAATTAGACCACCATTAATCCAGTTTGAAAAGCTTGGATGCTTTGACTTACAAGATAGGAAGACCATAGTCAGTAAAGTTCTTCACCTTCTGGTCCCATCCAGACTGTTGGAAACCCGTGTTGCAGAACGAGTAGTCGTTAAAGGCGAAGAAATCAGATCGCATGTCGTCGGTCCCACAGTTCATGTACATGGCAGTCTGCAAGCGATTCTTGGATACATCGGCAGCTGAGTAGCCCACGGGCACCTGTCGAAGGCCGCGCGAATTCATGTAGTTCTTCATGTCACGAGTGACAGCTTTGACGTAAGGTGCCGCCTTATCAGTGTCCTTTTCATCGTTGATGACCTCGTTTCCGGAGAAGAAAGCAAGCGTGTTGGGGTATTTCGCAAACATTTCGACCGTGGCGAACACGCTCTGGAGATACTTGGCGTTGTAAGAGGGTCCGGGCTTGGCTCGGTTGAGAGAGTACTTGGGATTGTTGACGTCAAGCACCAAGTAAATGTTGGCATCTTGAAGAGCCTGCATGCACTTATCGTGATTGAGCTTATTGTCGACTGCGTAGACGCGAATGGTGTTGACTCCGAGATCCTTGAACTTGGCGATATCGCGGAGGCAGACATCAGGATCAGCAAGGGAGTCTTCGTTGGCGGAAGAGCCACCAGGCTGATAATCAATGCCACGGAGATAAAATCTGTCTTTTCCGGCGTAGAAAGCTAGAAGTATGCGTGTCAGCCCATGAGTCGGTCGACCTCGCGAATGGTACAGTTGACTACATTGGTCGCAGGGGTGTCCGCCATCATCCGCAGATAGAGATGTGTTCTCAAGCATCACGCCGCGGTTAACTTACCATTTCCAGAGACAGTGACAGTAGGGAAACTGGCTCGCTTGGTTGGTGGCTCCTCTTCGGTGGGCGTCGGAGTGGCAGCAACGAAACCAACGGCGGCGAGAGCCGAAGCAAATGCAAAGGCCTTCATAGTGAAATAATGTCAGGCAATAAAAATCAAGCGTTGGAGATTATGAGCGCAGCAGCGAGAGCGATTGTATTTGTATGGAGAATGATGGATGATTAGAAGAAGATCCCCGAGAGAGTGAAAGGACGCGACGTTGGCGAGTAGAATAAAGCCAGGGCGTGATGAACGTAAAGCCGATCTGATAGCGGCGAACGTGAGAAGTAAGAAGAGAAAGGCCCAACAACGAGGGAATTGGACTCGATTTCTTCTGAATAGGAAACAGCACAAAACAAATTCCCACGACGTATATAGAAAGAAAAAGGATTGAGGAAGGAAGGGGGAGGAAGTTGTCACGGCAGGAGACAGAGACAGGGCACCAACACCAAAAGTAGCACAAAGCACAGCCCATTGACGGTGACGGCACGACCGACGGCCAGTATGTAGTATGTACAGGTAGGTGCCCCCTGTGGACTGGGGAAGGCGGGTCCTTTTCGGTCCAGCAAGGTTAGAGTGAAGGGGTTAGTGGGGTGTCGCGACTCGCGAGTCGCCACAACTCCAAGTGGACGAGAATGGACGATCAAGTTTCAACACTGCTCACACTGGCAACTGCTGAGTGGACAGCGCAGCGAGGCGCAGGGGGCCCCGCCAAGACAGTTTCTCGTTTTGGCTCTCAAAGTTCAAACGTTTCTGACGACGTTGCTTCGTAGTTACCTACGTACCTACATACATAGCCAACTCCAGTAGGTACCTTGTAGACTCAGGCGCGTGGCGCATCGCCAACACGAAAGCCATTACCAAGCGCCGACCCATTCGTTGGCGGATCTCGTGCAAAGATTCCACTTAGTTTGTAATAAGATGGAACTTGATTCGGGCACGCCGCTTACTGTAACTTATGTTTATTTTTACTTTGGGTGATTCATCCGTCATCACCGGGCGCAGCGAAACTTGACGCCTGCCTGAAAGGTAGGGCATGTATGGTGTACAAGGTACCTATGCAATTCAGCGCGACATACTCTCGCAGTCTTCGCAGGCAACACTTTTCGTCGCACGATTGGCGCACCCGTCACGCGACTTCTACCCTCCCTCGAGAACTCGACAGAACCCCCTTCTCGCAAGTCTCGCAAGGGCCCCCTTTTGTTTCGCCCTGTTCCCGCGATGGAGCGTGTAAAGTAGGTACTGTACATACCTAGATATATAGCCGTCGCGTGAAGTGTGACATCATTAGTCCGGGACTTCGAATGGAGTCGGCTTGGGGAGGTACTTGGCAGCTTGCCGGATCGCCTTCATCATTGTTGTTGCTTGCCATTGGCATTATTATACTATCTTACTCCGTATGCATAAGCACGGCAAACATTTGTCAGAAAACATAGAAGTTCGCGTACCCTTTCATTGGGATTCCGTGCAACAAACGTTGCTCAGATGTTTCGGACTGGTGGATCCGTGCGTTGACTACATGCGATACTCCGTACATATTCTACCAAGATGATCAGGACTCCACATCATCGTATTGATGTACGTATTTCAAGATAAGTAGGTAGGTATGGAGTAGTCTCTCGATCATTGCGTAGGCTCTTAGGGTGCTACTGATCCATAAGTGTTGCCCCGAAATGTTCAAAACTTTCGTCCTGCAAGCGTGCATGAGAGGTATGTAATACGGTCGGTAAGAACGGCCTTGGTCCTTGGTTACTATCCGTATTACCATGACTACGTACAACTTTTGCCAGGGCTGCTAAATCATCATCGCGGCCTCTGTGTCGCCGAGTAATGCAATCCAGCTGTGTAGTCAGATGCCATGTGCTCATTGCTTTGACTAGCCAAGAAATTTGGTCCAGCACAATGACTATTGACGAACTGAGATACTCTTCCCGTTTGAGGAGGTTGCGCATTACTTTGAGCTGTTTCAGACTGCTGTGTCGGCCAAGAAGCCACGGGATAATTCTGATGCTGCTCCGCATTCGCGTGGTGCTGCCAAGGGGGGTGCTGCGCAGCCTGCGCAGCGAGGGCTGCTTGCGTTGCATAGTGCGCGTCCCGAAGAGCCTCGACACTCTCTACAAGCTTCGAAACTGTCGACTGAAGCTGGTCCAATCGTGCAGAAACAGAGCCTTGTCGGTTACCTCCCTTCTGGCCTGACGACGGTACGCGTGTTCGGTGAGTCCCCGAAGTCTGATCAACAGGCGAGACAGGCGCGTTATCGCCGTTCCCATCGTCATCGCTTAGCATTCCATCTGATGAAACTGTGTTGACAGGTAGAGGTGCCGGATCGTTGGATATTTGCTGTTGAGGTCGCATGTCATCGGGCTCGGACTCGCCATGGTCGGCGGCAGGGGCCTCGTCATCGCTCTAAAGATTGATCTGTTAAATCATGTGCCATCATCTGCAAATCACGAATAAAACGTACTACTGAGCCTTGTATTAATGGTTCACCGCGAGAAGCACGAAGACGAAGCTTTTTTTGTAGAAAAAACACATCCAGTCCAACAATCAAAATTTCAGGATGTTCTGCATGGATTTCCTCAGCAATTTGATTTGCTGTCAGTTCATGCCCCTTGCTCTTTTTGTCAATAATCGAAAGTAACCTTTCAGTGCCAAATTGCCTCTGGGTACGCAACCGCAGTGTGCTTGAGTTAGTTGGGGAATCGATCGGATCGTGGTTGTGGGACGGTTCCATGACCTTCAAAGAATGCGTATTCTTGTGCTTGTTGAATAGAATTCGTGCTCGGAATGGGCAATTTGTCTTATACGACGTTGTTGAGTACTTGTGTTTCTTTCCAGGCGACTCGCGATAACAGCGACTTTGACGGCATTGTAGTACTCTGTAGCTCACAACACCGGTGAGACGGTTGCGGCTGTTTCCTGCTTTCACACAGACGAAACCCTCCAGACGTTGATGTTCTTGAATGGCTGAGTGGGCTTCTTCAACATCTGTGTATTCCTTCTCAATCGCAGATATTGGCCGTTCGTAGCGTGTCATTGTTGTTTGCGGACCGCACGATGAAGGAGAACGCGATGCCGTTGCTGAGTCGTAAAGCTGGCCGCGGAGCGCACAAAGAAATTTCAGAAAGACGTGAATGAATCGGCTCGTAAGGGTATCGAATGAACAGCACGGATTCAGGCGCGTATCGTCAGTCGATGTCTTACCTATGACGGGAAGAACTTGGAAGATTTAGCAAAGATTTGGCAGAAGTGTCGAGCACGAAGACGCGTCGCATAATTGCCCGGCGTTTGGCGGCTTGCGCCAATGGGCATCTGGCGCAGCCGATTCACGTGATGCAAGAAGAAACATGTTGTGCTTGTGCAAATATTTTTTTTTCCCCCTCATATTCCGCATCTCTTTCTTTCATCCAACGCAGACACCCCGATGTATTCCCGCCCGCGACAATTACAGAGCAATCAGTTGCAACCACAAGTCCTGCGTGGCCTGGAAACTCCCGAGTCTCACAGCGGCTTTGCGTTTGCGGTACACACATACCGCATGATCACCACAGGAGACTGCCGAGCACCTGTGGGATCTCTTGAGAACTATACAATATGAGCATACTAATGAGACTGAAGAGCATCTTTTGAGTGCGGACAAAGGCATTTTCCTCCGACATACCTCGATTTAATCATCTCGCGATGGTCGCCCGACTCGCCCCTCACACAGTTCAAAAACAGCAGACATGCGGGCCCGCTCGTGGATCGTGGGTCGTCACGGAAGCAATCCCTGTTGTTGTGGAGGAAATCGGTCATGGAAACAATCCAATCCTCGAAGTCCTCCTTTTCCCCCTCGAAGCTTTGGGCTGGGAGCGTGTCTCGCTTCTCCGAGTCTTGATCCTCGCCGTAGGTGACTTTGTCTACGCTAGCAAGACGGGAATCACGACTGAAGCCCCAACAGCTCGTCTTGATTAGCAACAGGCCAGCCCAAGGCGCATTAACGAGGGGAAGGCTTCAAATACATTCTTGGGACCCTGGAGTGGTACAAAGGAATCAAGCTGTTTCGTGCTGATCAGTCATATACGCAAGGCGGCGGACGACCCTCTGCCGCAACAGCATGAAACAGCTTGCTTTCTTTGTACCAGTCCGGGGTCGCGAGAACGTAACTGAAGCCTTAATACTTCTAATGCGTCTCGCGCATTGCGGATCAAGACGAGTTGTTGGGCCTACATACAACAGTGATCTCCTTCTTGCTAACGTAGACAGATTCTGACAGAGTTACAGACGGGCCAATTGACGGAGCGTCGCGTCTTGTTGGCCTGCGCCTCGTACAACTTCTGGGCTGTTCAATGCATTACCTACATATCGTGGACAATGGCTTGAACGTCCTTGAGTTGCTTGACCACCTTCGTGGCAAGTTTAGGTGCCATGTCATCGAGCACCACGATATCTCGGATGGAGTTCTCTCCCAACCATCTGCCTATTCCGGCGCGCGCTGCAGAATCTTTACTCTGCCCTTCAGGCTTCGAAACTCTCGGGATATTGTGGGGTGTGCATTTGTCATATGTTTCGTACACAGTATAGTTGATGATGGAATCATTTATATGAGGCTATGCCTGTTCCTAATGCTATCTCCACTAGATTGAGCTATTGTGATCGACTATACCTGAACGCCTGAGGCTATGACAGGAACATTTCCCTTACAAGCCAGTAACCCTTATCCACCTGAACGCCGTACGAAGAAAAAATGAACTGGCCAACTTAGGCCTGTTGGTCGCTGAGAATGTCGGAATCGCCAGCGTCAAGGATGGCCATGGTGGAGCAGCGGAAAAGCTTGCCACAAGCAGTGCCCAGCTCAATCTATGAGGACATTTGCGTAAGCACAAGTGAACCCTCCAAAGCCTGGATCAGACTTCTTCTCTGGGCAGATCGCAGGGTGGTTTCTCTCGGCAACGATAGAAGACCAACCCAAACGGAGATGTCACATTACGAGGAAAGCACGAGAATGCCTTTGCCTCGAATGTTCCGACGCAGATAAATATGCGAACTTACGTTGTTTCCCGAGAAGTGGTGGATGGGTGCCTTCGACAACATGCTGTAATATTCCAGCTCTGACTTCCGCAGAGGTGGCGTGTTGCCGGCAATGATGATCAACTTGGCCTTGCCAGACCGCAACGACTTCAAAGTCGACCTATATCCGAGTGTGACTGAAATGCATATTAGCATAGGAATCTCTCAAGTAACAACGTTGAATTTAGCGAGGCATCAAGTGCTCTTAGGCCGTTTTGAAAGGACAAACCGCGGCCAAGCAATTTCAACGACGGAGACCGAGATTATATTCGTACCCTTGCCTGATTTCATAACAAGCGCCAGCTTTGAATTGATGCTGTTGGCCTCCTTCTTGCTCTTTTTTTGCGGAGCCATAATGAACTTTTTGACCTTGAGCGACTGGGAGATTGGGCGATTTGGCAAGTTCTTGGGATCGAAATTTTGTGTTGTTGAGGAGGAGGATAGAGCATGTTAGCGGGGCAGGCTCCGCCCTATAAATACTTCCAAGCCTGTCACACAGTACACTTTAGCCCTATGCCGCTGAAATTTAGGCGAAAGGCGCCAATTCTAGGTAGACGTAGTCTTGCTCAATCAGCGCTGTTCCATCAGACTTGTGTCAACCCAATTCCATGTAGGTATGTGTGTATCTGTATCTTGATGAGACGCCCAGGCCGACTTTCAGATACATATGTATTATCTTTGATTGGGAATGCGGCAGTGGCGGGGTAACATACGGCCATCATTCTCTATTCTGTATTTGAGTTGAACTCCTGTCGATTCACACTGCAAGAGTGCCTTCGACTGCATAGCAGCATGACCTACGACAATGCCATTGGAGGACCAGCCGGTGGTAAAGCAGCTGTGTATGTAGAAGCATGGATTGCGTGTAAGAAATGCTGGCTTTGAGCTCCAGGCTGATTACGCCTCGATTGATACTTAACCTCGAATGGGGTGTTCCGGGGAGGAAACCGTCGGACCCCACGTAGTATGCCCTTCGGGAGGCGGGACAAGTGTCCCATAAGCCTATGATGGCGTACATTTACCCTCATTCATTGAACTTGTCATCGGACGGGGATGATTGGAGGTGCTCTCCGCGTGGAGGAAAGAAGAGAACCTGTGGATGAATTTCATGTCTTTCAAGATGTAACATTCGTACACCCCGTGAAGTAAATCAAGGCGATTTGGAGAACAATGTAGGCCATGATCGAATGACATTTTTTTGGCACAATAAGGTCATACGGATAGAACAGCTGCAACGGAGGGTAGACGTCGATCAAGGTTGACCGCGCGGTTCCAACATCATGGGCAACAAAGTCAATGTATGTATGCAGTGGCCCATATTCTACGTAATCGAATGGAAACGCCGAATCACGAGTTGCGCCCCTGAATAGTCAGAACTCAGGACTCAGGACTCAGGCCTCTTCTCATGTTCCCCTCAGAGCGCCAGACACTCCTGTCCTCCCATGTTGATTCCCAGCGAAGCAGCAGCCACAGCGGGACGGGGCCGTCAAACTTTTAGCAATGATAGAAAGCATTGCCGTGGATGTAATGCTCGTTTCAGGGCTCAGTCTTGAATATGCCCGCCCGAGTTAGGGTCTCCTCCGGCTTTGTTTCCACTAGAACAGCTTCTAATGAAGGCTTCATTCAAAAAGAACAATTCGATGATCTATCTGCGCTACAGGTCATGTATGTACATCAGGCAGCGCGAACATAAACTCCTATCCCAAGTCCCATTCGCAAAGTGCAGTTCTATCATCTATCTGAGCTCCAGGTCAGGCACATCGAATAACGCAGGCACGCCACTCCAATTCCCCCGAGATCTCTCTTCCCAGTACCCGTCCTTGCCAGTCTTAATCTTCCAAACCTCCTCTCCCTCAGGACTATCTTCTGCTTTGACAAACCACCGCGGCCTGTACACCTCTCCACGATCCTCTTGCTCGCGACGCCGACTCCGTTGTGCCTCTTCAAGGTTGTGCTTCCACTTCTCTGCGGCATCTAAATCTCCCTGCTCCGCATAACGCTGGTCTGGTCGTAGTCGACAGTCAGTTGGAGCCATTTTGCCCTTTTCGATGTCGGTGATTTCGTTAAGGGTAGCCGCGAACATGGTCATTCCATACGTCTGGGTCGCATTGTCAACCAGTTGGCCAACCTGCCAGATTTCCTCACTAGCTGCCTTGCCCGGCCCGACGGTCTTGAGGCCTCCGGTCCATGTGCCCGTCAGACCACTGCCTGTGTCGCTCCCATCTGGACTGAATGTGGTGACGTATACGTCCTCGGCCCGCCCGCCAAACATGCCTTTGCTCTTAAAATCGACGCATGCTTTGTGGCCTGTGCTGTCGTTGTTCACGTGCATGGAACCAACGGGCTCAACGTACTTTTCTCCCATCACGACGTTGCGCAAAAACATGGTGGCGATGTTCCAAGAGTATAGCTCGTCGCTGCCGTCTGTCAGCCGCAGAATCACCCGGACACGGCCGTCTGTAGTGATTTCGGCGCTCTTGCCCCAGAACTTCTGGCCTGGTGCCGGAGATTGGGAGAACGACCAGGCCGCTGAGTCCGCTTGCATGGCTAAGCGCACTGGACGATGTTGCACTTTCTCGACGAGGAGGCGGAAACCCCCGGGAACGTCCTTGCTTGTTCGGACCAACTCAAAAGTTTCACCCAAAAGTGGATTGAATGGCTTTCGAATAGCTCGCTCTTTGGCTCGACCTCCGCTAAACTGGGAGATGGCGAATGCACTGACAAACAGGAGGCGCTCGGTCGCGCTCTTCTGTCTAGAGGCCTTGTCCAGTAGCTGGACGTACTCGAGTGGCTCAGCCACTTTCTGCAACAGAGATATGGGCTCATTGGCGGAGACGGGCATGCTAATAGTGCTGAGATCTTTTCCGACATTTTTTCGGACGAAAGCAATCAGACTAGGGGGCAGGACAGTTGACGGCGGGATCTCTGTTCGCCGTTGCACAGTCTGATCGAGGGGCAGAGGCGTGAGAGTCTTTGGCCTGATGGGATAAATGTCGCCTGCGCCATCGATGCCAACCCCGTCCTCGTCCTCCATGGAAGAGACGGAGGAGCTTTCGTGTATAGATTCCTCTTCGACATCAGTCTCGGCAGATCCGTCCTCGCTGCCGTTGATCTTGACGACTCCCGATTTGACGTCCTCAGCATCGAAGAATTCGTCTGTGGAAGTTGTTTCGATACTCATGCGCGAGTTGACTGCGGCGGCAGGTGAGTGTGGAAGTCGTCTTCTCTTGCTGTTAGCGATCAAGGAGGTGAATTCGGAGACAACGGAATCCAAATCAGATAGTAGAGCCTCGCAATGATCGTGTAGAGACTTTTCTTCCTCAGTCACTCCTCGAGATCGTCTTTTAGAAGATAGCTGGCAGCCTGCACCTGCTGCCGCGCCGGTTGTCGCCACTGCAGCACTTCCAGACGATGATACGGCCGTGGCAGTAGAATTAGTCCGCTGAGGTGCAGACGGGCCGAGCACGGGTGCGCTAGGCTTTCGCTTCCAAAACGACTTCTTTTCCGTCGTGTTCGGGAAGTAGCCCTCTTTTTCCTCCTCCCCAACAACTATGGACTCAGGAGAGAGTAGTTGCGCTTCTTGTATGGACGACGGCTTTGGCACCTGAGCCACTTCCTTGGTCAATCGTCGCAGTGCATCTCGAGTCCCAACAACACGGCTCACAAGTGTTTCGACTTGCTGCCACTCAACATCTTCGGTATGGCCAGATCCATATGTCTGTCGCAGACCTCCTGCACTTAGCTTGAGCACCGGTTTGGAGGGTTTGCTCGACATTCCTGGACCTTGAGCGATTCGACTGGCTCGCTCGAGGGAGCGTGCCCACTCCTGGAACTCCTTGTCGTTTGGTGCTCTCAAATGCCACACCTCGGCACCCGAATCAATGCTGATTTCTCGTCTTCGCTCATCGGCTGCAATCGCCGCAAGGCTGAGAGGAATCGCCCCGCGAAGTGCGGACGAGTTTCGATTGTAATAGTATGATAGTGTGCATGTACAAAAGTCGAGGGAGAAGAAACGACGAGCATACCCTTGTCCCTTTTTCCGACGCCTTTTTGAGAGCGTTCCAACGTGATAGTTTGTGGGAGCAGCAGTCATATCGCTTATTCCGCCTGAAGATGCAGCTCTCGCGCGACCAGCGCTGGGTAAACTATCGACTGAGGCGGACGGGCCATGCTCGTTGTTTGGGGTAGCATGCTTTCCTAGGCTGGATTGGCTGGCTTGCGCGTTGGGTAATTGCAGATTGGGTAGGTTTGCGGTGGTCTGTGGAGGCGCGCCGGTCGGATATGTGAGCACAACGAACGTCGCAGTCTTGGACGTTTGCTTTGAGAAGGTGTTGTCGAACACTAGGCCGTACATGCCGCCATCGCCTGTATGAACGTCGTGTGTACCCCTGGACACCTTGTCCGCCTCGCATTTACCGTGCCACGAGATAGGTATAAAGCCTTTGGCAGTTAAAAGATCTTGCGCGGTCGCTTCTTTCTTCGGGAACCGACTGCCTTTCCCATCCGCGAGGGCAGCGACGTGAGCACTGCCGTCAAGTTCATCGCCATTCGTAGAGAAAGTCGTCGTTGCACTAGTGCCAGGATGCTTTACAATGCCAAAGTTTCTGCAAAAATGAACCTAGTCAGCCAGATTATGCGGCACTACGAACACAAAGTAAAGGTCACCCACATGGACTTCTTGTTTGGCTGCACACTCCAGGAGAGGGTGTTATCTTCGTCGACCCTAACCCAGCGAACGATGTACGACTGTGAAGAGACTCGAATGAGTACATGAAGCTACCTTGAAGACGGGTCATATGACTCCGAATTGAGGGAGATTGTGATGCCAATGCCTCGTACCTTGCTGTGAACCTCGAGCTTCTCGATGCCAGCCATGCTATCAATTGTTGCACAGCGCTGCCCTTTGTTCCTACTCGGTCCCTCGGGAGATAGATACGGGGGCGGTTATTCTGGGCCGGAGAGAATGGTGCCTTGTACGAAACACTTTTTGTAGCAATGTGACATGGCTTTATTTCGCGTGGTGCAAAAGGGAGTCGGCGCCTGGTCGCTCGCGGGGAAAGTCTTTGGGGCTTGAGGAAAAAGGAAATCAAGGGGGACCAAGCACCTGGTTATCCCCGAGGTCTATCGCGGATATGTGTGCGAGCAAGGAGTACGGAGTATGTAGTAAGAGTGGTTACGGGGAAATTGCGTCCAGCGCCGGGGTCTCTGTGAGGATGTTGGCAAACGAGGCCCTGAGCTGCATACGTATGGGGCAAGTCTGTTGCAACTTGCACAATGCACAAATGCTGCAGCCTGCAGGTTAGGGGAACGGAACGGACGATGACAGATGATGCTTGGATCCTGGCCAATCTACAGCCGCGGCTTTAATGTCGGCTCCACTTGCGAGCAGCTGCAGCCTGCAGGTCGTCTCCGGACAAGCGTTGGAACTTTGGCACACGGTCGGGACTCGGAGGCGGCAACGCGGAATCGGCACATACCTAACGTTGCCAAGTTCCAACAACGTGAAAGTGGAGGACGGGGTTATTAACGTTATACATATGCAAGTCGATCTGGTTAGTAAATTGTACGTACGGAGTATGTATGTTCGCCTCTGTTCAAATTTCAGACACGGTTGCGGACAGTGCTCGCCACAACTTCACCCTGAGACCTGCGGCCTGCCGTCGTTGATTATTCAGCTTGTTGTTGGATGCCCCGCAAAGTACCGTTTCGGCGGCAAGGCGACTCAGGATCCATGATCATACATACAGCAGAGAAAGACGAGGCAATGGGCTTCGACGTTGCTACTCCGTACAATGCTCACAAGGGACGAGTTGCATCCTCACGACGACGCGCCGTCCGGGGCATCGTGGACAGAGCATCCGCTTCCATCTCGGCTTCCATACGAGATTGACCCACTCCTACCTACTCGGAACGGTCGCAATGGCTGCAATGGCCGCAAAGACCCCCAAGGCCCCCGAGCGTTCCCCTCAAGGGACTCTCGGTCCACTGAAGCAACGCGCGCTAGCAGGTTCATCTTCTCCTTTTCGACTCAGGGCCTTCCGTTAACTTTTGGCAATCCCCCGACCACCACCCGCCGTACAACTTCCTCACGGTGATCTGTTTGATTAGGTTTCCCTTGACGTCCTTGGTTTCCTGGGCTTGCTTTTGAAACACAAATCTGGCATGACAGGAATTGCACTGGTGCGGCCGTGCTTCGACTCCCTCCCAATTGCTTTCCATTCTCAGACCAAGAATTCGGCATGATTTCGACCCGCATCTGCTATCGACCATCGCTGGCCTTCGTTCCCTTTCTTCGCCTACCGCTTGTCTACGATCCTGTGGTCAGATGATCTGTCTCATCTCGTCAGACTTCGCATCCCCAATATAGGCCAGAACGGCTTTCCTGTTGTTGAATATGTCGGGTGTTCTGAGCAAGCGCCAGCAGGCGCGCAACGAGAAGGCCCTGCAAGACCTGGTTCACAATATTCCAGGCAATAATCAGTGTGCGGATTGCCATGCAAGAAATCCAGGTACGTTGCGGGTTGGCTTTTCCAGGTCTATTGAACAATCTTCTAATCCTGGGTTTCTCTATAGCATGGGCATCGTGGAGCGTATGTTGCTAGCAATCCTGAATCACGCCGCGGCGCTCTCGTGGGCTGTATCATTGATCACTAACACGTCAGTAGCTCGGAGTATTCCTGTGCATGCGGTGCGCCACCATTCACCGTAAACTGGGCACGCATGTATCCAAAGTCAAGTCACTTAGCATGGATAGCTGGTCCAACGAGCAAGTTGATGTGAGTGAGAAGAGGATGATCAGCGCCAACAAGGAGATGCCTTTGGCGGACACAAACTCACACTGAGACAGAACATGCGTAAAGTCGGCAATGTGGCCTCGAACCAAATATACAACCCAGAATCCAAGCGGCCTCCAGTACCAGTAGATGTGGACGAGGCTGACTCTGCCATGGAACGCTTCATCAGGCAGAAATACATCCACAATGTGGCAACCGACTCCCGAAAGTCTCGCAGTCCGCGGTCCGACGAAGGCATCCCTCCCCCTTTGCCGCCCAAAAACTCTACCAAGTTTGGTTTCAGATCAGCATCGTCTATTTTTCCACTTTCCTCTCGGGTGAGGAAGGAAAATCGCGACGCGACTATCTTGAGTGACAGCGATGTGGATTCCTCGACTCTCGCTAACAAGCCCTCGAGGTTGTTCGGCTCAGCCGTCGACTACGACGGTACTGAAGACCTGGACAGGAAGGTCGCTCGTCTACGTGAAATGGGCTTCCAGGATAGCCAACGTAATGCTATTGTGCTCAAAGGCGTGAATGGCGACATGAATAGGGCAATTGAAGCATTGGTACGCTTAGGTGAGGGCAGAAGTCGGTCGCCCGGTCCAGCCCCGCCTCCACGGGATCCTGTACTTCGTTCAGTCAAATCCATGACTCCTCTTACATCGCGATCGAGCTCACCTGGCCTCGGACTTAGTCTGCATGTTCCACCAAAACCATCAAATGTTGATCGGCCGGCCACTTCCTCGACAGCATCAACGAATGCGTTCGACATGATGACCATCGCCCAACCCCAGACCGCCCAATCAACGGGTTCGTTACATCACAGAAACCCGTACAGCGGCACAAATAATCCTTTTGGGCCACCAGCGCACCAGGCCGATCTAGTCGGTTCAGCTTTTCAAAATCTTGGCCCATCTTCATCTCAGCCGACCTCGTTTCCTCCGAATCATGCAGGAGTGATGTCGCAAATGCCCTCGCCCCAAATACTGCAACAGCAACAGCAACAGCAACAGCAACAGCAACAGCAACAGCAACAGCAACAGCAACAGTACATGCTTACTTCAGGTCCAAACGGCATGCAGCAGTATCAGCCTATGCCTTTTCAAAATAACGCCATCTATCCCCAGATTGTACCACAAATGCTGCAACCAATGCAAACCGGCTATAATCCATTCCTCTCTCGACCCTCAGGCCCGACGTCATTACCGCAAAGCACGATGGTAGGCTCAGCACTGGGAAGTTCCGTGAACAACCCATACGCACGATCTCCAGCGATCAGAATGGGGTCTCCTCCATTAGGCCAGATTCCAGAACAAGCAACATCTAGCTTCACACAGTCTCCTCCATTCATCACAAACCCCCCACAGCATTCATCAATGTCAACAAATCCATTTTTTCTGAACAATCCGCTTCAGCAAATGCCTCCGGAGCAACAACAGCAGCTACCGCCTCAGCAAGTACAGCAAGCTACCTCGATATCTGGTCATCAGGCTCACGCCAATCAGCAACTGTACTTCCAACATTCCAGATACGACAAAGCATCAATACTGGCTCTGTACAATCAATCGGGATCCAACTTTCATCCCCAAGCAGCTGCAGAGCCAAATCCAGCTACAACAACCCCGAGCATCCCTAACGGCGAGGCTTTCACAACACAACCTACGCAACACCCAGTGACGGAACAGCAATCACACAGTGTGTCACATCGACTGCCTGGAAATAACAATCCGTTCATGAGCGAGACTATGGCAACGCAGGCCCGACATATTAGTAGGGAGAGTATGAATCTGGGCTTAGATATGTCATGGACTAATGGGCGCCATAGCCCAGATGCGTTCGCGAGTCTGAGCGCTAGGCATGCATAATAATGATACGAGGAGGTGGCGTGACCCTGATATGACCACTGGCAACGAGTGTGGTTGTGTGTATCCAGGTACATAACCACCGTGCTTAATATCACATGAGACATATGTACATACCTACATATCAGATGGAATTGGCATTGTGAGACTAAGGCACCGATGGATGACGTGGCGTATAATGCGGATCGTGACTGTACATAGGAAGCAATATTGCTTCAAGCCTTCATATATGTACTTATGGAGTAGTCAGCATGTGCGTCCTAGATGTTACTTTTGCTATTCGTTGAGGTTCGTTGTACCAAAAAAGAGCGCTGAAATGCACTGGAATACTTCGCCAAGTTGGCGTGGAAGATTCACGAACCTCGGTTTCAACTTTAAGTGAGTCGGTGGCCACTTGGCTGCATCATACATGTGCCTCGTGTGTCGTCATGTGACGATGATGTGACCTCACTGCAAACCCGCGCGCCGTCAGGTGAAGGCTGACTACGTGTATCTTATTATTGTTACTGTCTCAGACTGGGCGAGGCGGGCCTATCGGATACACCTGCGTGAACAGTGCGAGGGACACGTTCGTTACTGGTGGGGGATTCAATTTCATCCCCCCCTAAGTACAGAGTGCATTGGCCACCGGCCGGATGGAGGATGGGGCCGTGGCCCTGGAGGCTGGATGTCTCCACCTGGTCGGCGGCTTCTTTCAAGGGTCGTGGTCTCCGCTTCCTCCTCCTTGTCCGACCGTCCCTCTCGGCTTACTCTTCTCTTCACCAACCAACAATCATCACACAACCTCACTCGCAACGTCAGACGACGAATAAGACGCGCTGCCTTCACGATCCCACACTGCTTCACGGCCAAGCCATCTCATCTTCACATAGGAACTCCTGTAGCACGAACAAGACAGCCGTCTCCACCTAACTTTTGGACGGTTTCGACAATTTTCCTCGCCACAGACCCCTCGATCTCACAAGAAACTTCTATAAGATCAACACACGCACCCGCAACAGTCGCCAGATCTCTTTCGTCCCATTATCTTTTCTCAACTCAATTCCGATACAATAGTAACCGTGGAATCCCGATAACAATGGCTCTTTTAAATCACGAAAATTTGCATAGTAGTAGTAATTACGGCGAGGACACTGCCGCCCGGGTCAACGTCCTTGCCTCATGCTACGTCCTTGACTCTGCGGCCCAGCTCAAGGGCCTGCACTACTGCACTACCGGGGCTTCAGGTAGGTTTCTTCACGTCCTCTTTACTATGAGCATCTATTATGCTCCTTAAATCATGACTTCAAGTGCTGACGGAAATATCACACTATATAGGGGCCGAGTGGTATTCCTGAGGTTCCTACCTCAGGACTACCTTCCCCTCCGACAAGTCCCCCCCTCGCCGCATTAAACTCGTCCAACCAGCTTGCTTTTCTTCCTAAGCAGAAGAAGAGCGGCAACCCGAGCCTCCGTGGCTCGGGGCGACGAGGGGGGGCAGCACTCATGATCAGGGAAGAATGTGAGAGATTCTTTTGTGAGTCCATGAAGACGGTTTTCCATGGTGAGATGAACCTGTCGATGAATGGCTCCTGCCTGTCAAGTGCTTATTTACAAACTCCACCGCCCGAGACTCACATGCATGACGCGTTCCGTCATGGCGCTTATCCAGAGTCTCGTGGAATTGAAGTGGATTCATGGTTGGAAGTCTGGGACTACGCCGGAGGTGCAAGCTTCCGCGCCTTTGTGACAAGACAGGAACAGGAGAGATCACTGTTCGTGTTCTTCGATGTCGAAGGCGCTCTCGGAAGAGATCTGAAAAAGGGGTAAGTCACACGAGACGAGAGATCACCGCAAACCCGGAATGAGGATGTGCTGACCGCGGGTAATAGTCTAATGGCTGTGATTGACCTCGCCGATGGCCCTCTGGCTTGTTCCCACGTTGTGACCTGCATTGATCGACGCATGCCGGTCGATAACGCGCTCGAGTTGACCAAGAGTCTGCAATGGGTTGGCTTCGAAATGACAACTCTGGACCATTGGGCCCAGGACCTCGACGTGACGAGCGACAGGTGGGTCTTTATGGGCATGGAAATGTAGTCTGTGACTCTGAGTGTGGCATGCATATGCTTGATAGGTGCGCAGAAAGTCACCTTTCACTGTTCAGAAGTGTGACCGAGGATTGCCTTCTTTGTTCGTTTTGTTTTTCCGGTCTGTCATTATTAATCTTGTCGTGATTGTTTTGCAAGTCTGTTTGCATGCCGGGCGGAACCCAATGTAATCAGCCTTACCCAATGGGAGATGTAATAGGGAGACGCCAGAAATATTGTCTTGGTCCGCTTTAAGATGCCGGTTTCTTGCAGACACAGTAGCGTGGATGGATGTACGAGCATATTTAAGTTTGGTCCTTATATCAGCTCGTCGAACAGAACATGTTGAGAGAGTTTTTTTTGTGTGCAGTCGACTGTAGTGAATGTAAATTTCGCAACGAGCTGACCTGTGTATCTCTCCAGTGATGTGTATATCTACTATGTTTCATCTTCGCACAGTTCCCCGAGTAATGCCCATGTATGTACATCAACGGCGTCCGTGTATCCTCTTCCATAATGTTTACATATCTTATATAAATGCCTGTGTATCATATCCAAGAGTGATGCTTACCTACATATCTATATGACGCCTTTGTCTTTTCTCCAACACTAACTCTATGTAAACACCCTGTCCACCCAAAACATGAGCAACACGCAAAATCACGGCAAATCCTCTTCAAACTGTCTAACAAAAAGACCCTGACCGTTCAAATAATCCTTCACCTGCTTCACAGTATACTCTCCCCTGTGAAACATGCCCGCCCCAAGAGCAGCATCCGTAGTCGTCTTATCAAACACCTCCTGGAAATGCCCCGGACTCCCAGCACCACTCGACGCAATTACCGGAATCTTGACCGCCGCCTTCACATGCGCCACGAGCTCCAAATCAAACCCGCTATTCGATCCATCTCGATCAATGCAGTTAAGCAGTAATTCTCCCGCACCCATCGCTTCCACCGCCTGCGCCAGCTCAACAACATCCATATCCCTCGTCTCTCTTCCGCCCTTGATCGTGCAGGCATACCAGCAGTATGGCTCTCCGTTGGGACCGGGGAACTTGGTCTCGATGATGTTGTGTCCTGTGGCATCCGCCTTGGGAACGTAGACGCGTTTCGGATCCACGCTCACCACGACAGCTTGATTGCCGTACGCGCGGGAGATTTGCTCAATGGCCGTATTGCCAAATAATTTGCGTCCCAGGGCGTAGTATTCCTCCGCGGCGATGACAGCGTCACTTCCAATGGAGACTTTATCGGCCCCGGACTTGAAGTACATGGTTGCGATTTCGAGGGCAGAGACTTTAGTGCCGTCTGTGTCGACGGTGTCGCGGATGCCACCTCCTACTGTGAGGGGGACGAATACCGTTTTCGAGGTCTGTTGGAGGACCTGGAGCATGGGGAGGTCGGCGACGGGGCAGTCGCGGAAGGAAGTGATGTTGAGGAAGGTGACTTCATCGGCACCGTCTTCGTAGTATTTTTTCGCCATTTCGACGGGTTTGCCTAGGTTTCGGATGTTGCGGGCGTCGTCTTTCTCGCGTACGTCGTATTGGTCCCCCTTTGTGACGACGAGGTCGCCCTGGTCGTTGGTGCGGACGTCGAGGCAGGCAATGACGCGGCGGGTGAGACCATCGCGGGGAGAGCTTGATACTGGTGCGCAGATTGTGTTTGTGGTTGTGCCGAGGCTTGCGGCGCCGTCTCCGGTCAAGAAGGCGCGGATGGTTCGCAGGCCTGCTACGCCGGATTTTTCGGGGTGGAATTGCGTGGCATAGATGTTACCTTTGGC
Source organism: Claviceps spartinae (assembly GCA_018360215.1). Lineage (NCBI taxonomy): Eukaryota > Fungi > Ascomycota > Sordariomycetes > Hypocreales > Clavicipitaceae > Claviceps > Claviceps spartinae. Next base: position 105,144 of record SRPX01000005.1, read on the forward strand.
TACGGCGCCGACAAAGGTCTCTGTTCCGTAGGTGCCCGTGGCGACGGTCCAGCCTTGAGACTCGAGTTCTCCCTTAATGTACGGCATTCGATAGGTGTGGACGTAGTAGTACTTGGAGTCGGGGCGGAGATCGTACATGGCTTGCGAGGCTGTGCTTGCGCTGTTCCAGCCGATATGCGGAACGGACTTGTCTGAGTCATCGAATCGTCCCAAGCGGCCTTTTATCACACCCAGACCTGGGATATCTGCGTCTTCAGCGGACCCTTCGAATAGGGCCTGGAGACCGACGCATACACCCATGAACGGCTTCCCCTCGTTGATGTGTTGTTGTATGGCGGGGAGATAGCCCGCTAGGGATAGCTGGGATAAGCAATGGCCAAAGTGTCCGACGCCCGGTAGAATGAGTTTCTAAAGAAGCGACGAAATCAACCTTTTCAGCATTTCCTTCATCTTGCGGCAGTGATCATGTGTAGGACTAACCTCAGCCCGGGAGACGTCCTCCGGCGACCGTACCCAGTCGACTTCATATCCGAGCTTCTCTATCGCATTCACCAGGCTACGAATGTTGCCGGCTACATAGTCGAGCAAGTGAACCTTGGGCATCGTGCGCCCTGGTCGCCTCGTGAGCGGAAGCTGTCTCGTGGGCAGGAACTCGCGATCGTGGGGGAAAGGCGCCGAGGTGGGTTGGTCTTCGTGGGTCAGAATTGTCTTTATTTTTCGGTGTTCAAGTCGTTAGGCGCGCTGATTTCGTCTACACTATCAGCTTTATTACACACGGTAAAAGAATCGCTTGATAAAGATGTTATGTACAGGCGTGACTCAGTGACTGCAAAAGGGTGCATGATAAAAAAGGCAAAAGACACGCGGCGCGTAATTCGGATGCGATGGCGGGGCAGCTCACCCCACCCCACCTTCTCAGGGCTAATCGATAATAAGAAAGGGAATTGGTGTGGGTTGCACGTAAAAGTTTCATGGATAGCTGCAGCCTGCGCTGCGGCTCTAGTAGTAGGGTATGTATACTTTTGCAGCTCGCTGAATTCTGAGATCATGACATTGTCTGCACCTGATCGACTATGGACTCTGGATCTCCGGTGTGCTCGCGACCACGAACTCGGACCGAAGTCAAGCTTCGGACATGTGATTAGCTTTGCACTTTTCGTCGCTGTCGCAGTCTACTCGCGGAGCCAATCATTGGCAACACAGCAACAAGAAGTTCATTGTTCGTGAAATGGACGGGCCATCGGGGGCGTCCACGTCGGAAAACCCTGGCGAGTTACCGCTTGATCCAGCCTTAGCTGGGACTATCGACGATGATGAAGAAGAATGGGAGTACGAGTACTCTACAACAGAAACAGAGGTTGGCACCCATGCTGGGCTCAATTCGTCTTTTGCGACGCCAGCTGACAACGCAGACGCATATAGACTTTTTATTTAACGCTGGAGCTTTCTTACCCAGATTTCAAAGAGAGATCGACTCGAGCATACCATCACAGTCGCGGCGGGTATTACAAAAATTGGCAAGATCACGAATCGTCCGCGCCGAACGTTCACACGAAGCAGACATCGAAAACGACCGGCGGAGACGACACCAATATTAATGCCAACAGCGATGATGACGACGACGATGGCGAAGGCGAAGGCGAAGAAGGCCATGACAACAGCATCAATCCGACCCAGCAGGATGACGGTGAGGATGGCACACTGCTCGACCCGGCCCTGCGAGCGCTGAGCAAGGGCAAAGAACCTGCCGACAGCGCCAATGCCACCACTACGCCAGCAGCATTCAACAAGGAGACATCAGAAAAGGGCAGCGATATTGAACTCGATGTGCAAAAGGCGCGGGCAGTTGGCGGAAAGGAGAGGAGCACACCAACTCAGGATGTGCAAATTCTCGAACTTCACTCGGAACATCCTCTCATATCATACAGGGGGCGTCTATTTGAGGGGGACTGGGCAGAAGTAGTTGGCACAGAGGCTATTTTCGCGCTGCGCGATCCATCCAAACCGCTACCGGCTCTACGAAATCTACCTGGCGATATTGACCTCCTCGCGGCATCGTCATCGAGGATTCTCACGAAAGAGAAGATAGCAAAGCCCAAGGACCCCGAGCAAGACACACTAGCACCAATCAAGAAGGAGTGGAATATACGAATTCCAGTCGGCAAGGACAAGTCGGGCGAGCGGGCCGAACAGACCAGCTTCCTCGAAAACTTGATTGCCTTGAAAATGAAAAGGGGCGACAAAGATCAAGTTACGGTGTTTGCAAGAGATGGCGCTGGCAAGGACTGGGACGACAAAAAGGCCTTGGACTTTAAACCCCGCAAAAAGAAGCTCGTCACCCAAGACGAAGCCGCTGACGGCAGCCCGGACAAGGGCAAGGCGACTGATAAAAGAAGGAATGTGAGATCGAGCGTGGGCGGAGATGCAAATGATTCGGAAGACGGCCTAACTAAAGCAAGGGGCATGTCGACGCCCACTCCAAGGCGGTGGGAGGATCTGACTTAATTAGCGACAAGTCTTTGCGGAGCATTTGAGGCGGCGTTGGTACATTTTGGCGGTTGGCGTCGTGTTGTTCACGGGGGAGATAAAAGGTCTTTGTATGGCCCATGAGCGGACTTCTGAAGCGATGCCTTAAGTGGAGTCTGTTTTCGCAGCTCTCAAGTTACCTATGTACATGTGTACTGTATACATGTGTACTGTAGGTACCTATGTACTCCGTATGTAATGTACATATGTGTGTATGTATGTAGCTGTATGTATCTCGAACCCATTGAACTCGATTTATACGTACAGCTACCTAGGTATGTTGCGATTGCTTGGGTCTCACACAAATGACTACAGAGGCTTGTAGAGTTGTTACCGGTAGATTGTCAGTGTCACCATGCTTGTCGCGTGCTGCGTGCATGTTTATTATTATGTACATCCTCCGTATGTGAGTACGGAGCATCGTGTCGCGCGAGTGTGGCGCGCCCCGCGACGTGGGGTCTCTGAGCTCTCTCTCCCTTGCTTCAAGCCTTTTCAACGTGCATTTGAGCGTCACCCCTCGCCGGCTTCACGTCAATGTGTGGCGCGGGTCTCCGCCTCCTCTTCCATGATAGACAGACTTCCCCCTCTATGTGTTTGCATTCTGCTGTCCCTTCACAAGCTGTGACTTCTGTGAGTCGTGGCATGTCATTTGTATTGTTGTCACCCAACGAGTCAACGATTGTTTTCGCCTCTTCACCGCCAATCAACGCCAATTGCTGCCGTCGCGCGTTTCCAACCCCCCCTCGGTTCGCGAGCCTAGCGCGCTGTATGAAGGCAACAACAACAGACGCGGCTTCAACGGCGCCGACTCATGACATCGCCTCATTTGTACATCCCGATTGTTCGCGTCCCTCCATATTTCTCCTCTAGTCCCAGCCGAAGTCAATTGACGGAAATGGGGAGCTAATCTGTGCTCTTGTTCACTTATAGAACGATATGCTAGCGCCGCTGCTCGCCGCCCGACGACCTCCAAATAGTGGCATATCACAACATTACTCGCACTCAGCCGCTCCAGATGGCCGACGACTTTCTCTGCGCTGCGGATACCACGCCTAATACCTTTCAGGTTTCCCATGATGCCGGCCTTATGTCCCAATCGGTCGCGCCGTCTCTTCCTCGTGGGGACTGCAACTTTGTCTATCTGACCAACGGAACCCGATGTGGCTGTCGTCGCTTCTGGCCGCGTCAGAACTTGGGTGGCTCGCTGATTGATCAGACGAGCTGGTGCATGTGTGCCCATCACGCGTGCTACCACGATCAAGGGCCTCAGGATGGCCTACAAAAACAGTATACTGATCAGCAGACCTGGGGCGCCTTTTCTGGGCAGGATCGTGATCGGGGACATGATGAGCATAAGCATCTGAGCCCACTCGCGGACATGCCAATGGGGTTTGTTGAAGCCACTTCGCCTTCCATGGATTTTGCCGCCTTCAGCTCTGGAATACCGCTCTCCTTCGTTCATGAATTGCCTGGGCTAGCAGAGGAGACAGGCAAAGCTCACACTCACTCCCCACATCCTGAATCCATGCCTGATACACTCCCTTGGGATGGACGCAATCAGGCCCCTTTTACTGGCGTCGGTCGACAATATGGACCGTCAAAAGCCGGTGATGTATCCCCTGTTCTTCCACAACAATTGATGGCATCACAGGCCACTTCCAGTATCTCCTCTGCTGGAAATAGGATATCAAGGCCGTTCGGAGGAAAAGGTCCCGCTACACTCTCCAGAACGACCTCTGCGCCTGACGTGACTCTTTCAAAAAAGCCTCTCGGAGAAGGCACGATCCCGCCTCGCCTCTCATTCCAGGACGACCGTCAGCGGGACGGCTCCTTTGTATTTGTAGGCCCTAATGAGAATGATGTCGAATCCCCTCGGCCAGAGACTGCTACTCAACTGGAGCCCCGAGCTGTCGAAGCTCATAGTGAGCAACATACCCGCCCAACACTAGGCAGTTTATATGACACCGTAAGCGGCCACGAAACGCGCCTAGATCAGCTTGAGACCGTTTCATTTTCTGCCCATGGCTACGAGGAGTGTCTGGATAAGCACGATCACATGGACTTGCGGGTGACAGATCTGGAGTCAAGGATGGACGGCGTAGAGAAGACGATGGCCCAGGGCGACCATAATTCCGACGCCAAGGACGATGACGGCGCTACAAGTGTTGCCTCCACGGTCGTAGGCAGTGCAAGCCGCCTCAACCCAGAAGATATCTTGAATCAAATCAGCAACTTGCAAGCTCGCGTCAATCACATGCAGTCCTTTCTACCTTCACCTAGTTTCTCGTGGATCGTCGAGGTCGTTTTTTTGCCGTTTCCCTTGAACAGGCTTTGGCAGAACATGGCACAATTCAAATCCGATCATGCCGTCAGCAGCGACGATTGGACGCAAATGCCGATGACTTCAAGTAGCGCCGACATGCGATCTCAATCTTCCTTTGGTGGCGATTGGACAGCCAAGAACCGGAATTTCGAGTGGCTGCATCCTCGTGCTTGTGGAGATAAAAGCACGCAGGACAGGCGGCTGCGGAGTCGTGGCTTGATCCAAACGGTTTCTTTTAGTGACCCAGACGCCAAGAGTGTGCAGACCGCTATCCACAAGGCCTTCGGAGCAGAATTCCGAACCATGGGAATCACGCCTCGGCGGGAAACGTCAAATCGCTTGGTGGCCAAATATCTCGCCCTACAGGAGACATGGGTCCCTCTGCGGAAAGTGCACAAGGATTCGAGACTACGGTTCTTGAGTGCGGCAGAACTGTTGACTCCAGCGTCCTGGGATGTCAACTTCTTGCACTCGGTGACTATGAAGGCTGTCCAACCGAGGCTGTTCATCACCCACCCTGACGCGTATATCCAGGACTATGGTGCCTACGAAGCTGGTTGGACCTGGCAGCGTATCCGCGACATGGAGGAAGTATGTGCGGACGTGACAGAATCCCAAGAAGCCAGAGAAGCAGACGCCGTGGAGCATTGCTGGCACTGGAACGAGCAGCTCGACGGAGCTCCCAAGACCCTCACCGTCACCAATATCCGACAAAGCTGCGAGCGCGGATCAACATCCCCAGCTCCCAAAAGAAAATTGCGATCGAGAAGCTGCTCCGTCGCTCGAGACCCCTACCAGACACAAATGATGAGCAGCCGCCGAACCCCAAGACCGCCTCGCATCCGTACAACTCCCTCCCCCAGTGTCTCCGCAATGCGACCAGTCCTCGCCAGCGCCGGTCACCGAGGCATCGTGTCTCGCGGACAAAGCCGCCAGTCCTCACCATTCGCACGCGGTCTCTCACAACCAGGCGTGCAGAAACGCCTGCGAAGCACCCGCTCACCAAGTCACCACCGGTACACCCCCCGCTGGACCGTATCTCCCAGTCCTGTCCCACAGTGCTTCAGCAAACGCCATGTATCCCGAGGAATGACGCCCCTCGCGTACGCGACACCGCATAGCAACGCGCCCCTGCAGGAACTACGGCCCATACGATCCGGCAGCGCGGTGCGGAAACAAGCCGATCACCACCACCACCTAGGGGCCGCATATGCAACGGACGAGCTCTTCGACATTGAGATATACGAAAGCGGTTCCGAAATGTCCTATTCAGAAGATGGACATGCCGCTGACGAGGAGGAGGACGACGACGACGGCGATGACGACGAGCCGAGCGGTCCAGCCCGTGCAGTGGGTCTTCCGCGCCTCCTAGACAAAAGGCGTCATGACTCGCATGATCGGCAGCTCCCGGAGGATGAGCCATGGCCGGGAATCGAAGACTGGCCGCATACGTGTGAGGGAGAGGCTAAAGTTTCGAGGCCAGTATCTCCGGAGGATCATCATAGTGATGCGAGTAGTCAGCCGTCTGAGTATCCTACTACGGAGGGGGCTTGGCCGATGGTGTATGATGGGGAGGCTGGATTTCGTATCCATGAGGATTGAGAACTAGGTTCAGGTTCAGGTGCACGTGGCAGGAATGGCACTTTGGAATGAACGGCGTTGGGGAAGCGATGGGGGGTATCGTCACTGGCTGGACCGTTGGAGTGACCTGACTGCTTCGCAAGTTCGCTTCTGTTCTGTCTAAGCGAGGGGCCATGGATACGAATGCAATCTCCGTTGCGAGTGAATCACTCAGCTATCTACCCATCTGGATTTCTCATGCCATCTATCTTAACGGTTGTGGTCTCTTATTTTTTTATTTTTTTTGGTTTCTTTTGTACTACTTTATTACATTGGCGCGATTTGATTGGAATTCTGGGCGTCGGGGTACGGCGGTCCACTCATTATCCGCCTCGGAAGCTGCTCGATTTACAGGACATGACCTGTGCGGAACGGTTTTGCTATTTTTGGCTGCAGGTATAGATGGCTGCATCCAGTACAAGGAGTGGCGCATGTGCAATCTTTTGTTATGAAAAATACGGGCGTTGGTTGGGTCAAAGCGAGTTCTTTTGTTCTGGGGTTTGTGACCTTCGTTTTGTATCCTTGATATTTAGTGCTACGAATGTGTTCAAATCATGAAATCGTGCCCGGGAAGATCTCGAGGTCGCATATATTAGTGAGGGCCCAGGGGGGGCACAGACTAAACAGTACATATGTACTTAACATATGTACCTTCATACCTAGGGGGCAGAATGTTGTGCGAGCTGATTACATGGTACCTACCCTGGATGTAAATCGAGTTTGAAAAGGATCAAAGGAAATTGGGGTGTTTAGAAGCAGTGAATAGAGTGACAATGGCAAAATGTTCAAAAGTCTGTTTAGGGGTGGTGCTTCATCGCACTGCTGTCGCATTCGACTCCTTGGTGATAATCCTGAATAAGAGATGTTCACCATGTTGTTTCGTCTGCCAGGGCCCAGGACTCACAGCTGGAAAGTAGATCACGACTCACACACTATGCTTCATATCATATATCCGCCAAGAGACATGAAACTTATTGAAATTTTGTCTTCTTCTGTGACAGCTATTTAGTATTATTCACTGGTTGACCCAGATGCCTGGCCAAATTTTCGTCAGTTCTATCTCGTCCATCGTTATAGGAACTCAATAAACGAGAATATTACAGCATTGAATGTGGAATTTGAACAAGGCACACGGATAGTGAAAAGAATTCCTGTAGTTATCCCTATTGTTTCCGATAAACAATTTGTACTGTCTAAGTGTGTAAAGCACGGCGTATAGAATCTATTCCATCCCACGACCCCTAAACTCCCATGAACGAGGGGTATCGTCTAGCACCGAACTGAAAAGAAAACACCCCAAACCTTTCCAACGACTCAAAGAATAAAAGAAAAGCAAATTGAGGGTCAAGACTCAGAGTTAAAAATACGCTCAAGTTCAATCAAAGCCAAGAATACACCATAATTCGCGTGTTCGTAGGTCAAGCTCGTCCCCATCGTAAATGACTACCTAATGTACTGGTCTCATCTGTCTCGAACAGGCTAGCCATTTTCTTTGCTTCATGCAATAGTTGTGTCAGTCATCAATGAAAGCACACATTCATACTCATAATCGTATCTCTGCTGCCCAAAGAGAGAGAGCGCTGGATTGTCCACAGCAACTGCAGAACAGAGACTCTAGTTTGTCGAACGCGTGATTTGTACCCATGGCGCGCTTGCTTTGTTGTCCGTATTTTGATATTCTTCTAGGCGGCTTTACTGCGTACTGAACAATCTAGGTCAGCATAGCTGATGAGATCCTGTTCCAAGGTGATAGTTGAATTTGCTCAAGCATCATCAGTACCAAGTTCCCTTGGGATCAAGCTTGTACAGAATCCGGCACTGCCTCCGCTGACACATTTGAGCGCGACTGAGCCGCTTGGACTTGGGCCCGCTGGGCCCCGTGACATAATGGTATTGTCCAAATAGGCGCCATTGTCGTATGTCTGCTAGAGTATACAGGCGATCACCCCAGTAGCCCTCGAAATGAAACCATGATGTGGGCGCATCTGGGTTCTTAGCCGCAGGGACCAGACTGGGCGGATTTTCGGCAGCAGCAGTAGCAGCAGTAGCAGCAGCAGCAACAACAGCATCATCAGGATCCTCATCCAACCGGGTATTGTTCTCCAGAGTATAGTCGTAATGGTATGCGTAATTGTTCAGCGCTGGGTCCCAGAGAGGTCCTTTATCGCTGACGTCCTTGAGCATCTTGAACGGTAGCACGTACGGATGTTCCCCTGGCGTCGCATACATGGCATGAGATCCCACAGCAGAGTAAATGACGGGGCGGATGCCACGCTTCTCGACCGCCTCCCATGCATAGGCTTGGCCGCCTTCATGCTCCGAGAAGAAAATGCCACGAGGAACTCCATGCTCAAATCGTATCATGCAATGCTCCCAGTCGCCGACGTGGTTGCCAAAGCGAATCCCGAGAACAGTTTGGCCGAGGTTGTATGAGTAGAAGAAGAACCAAAATGCATCGAGGACGCCAGACCCTTTGTCTACCAAGACGAGCACCGCAGGGGCTCGCGTGTACCCGTTGGCATCGGGTTTGTGACCCCGGCGCTGATTGCGCGCTTCACCAGACAAGGGCTGCTGTGCTTGATGGTGCGGTTTGCGGAGCCGTGGTTCAGATATTCTGTGCAAGGGACGATCCTTGCTCACATCAAACCAAGATGTGCGTTCACTTCTAGGCAGCTCGTCTTCAATATCATGACCTTGCTTCCCGTCGCTGTCGTTATCATCATCGTCGTCATCAAACGGACTAGGAATGTTGTCATGGCTGTGAAGCCAAGTCGGTCGGCTTTCCACGTCATCTAAGCTGTGCAAAGTCACTAGCCCTTCATATTTATTGAGGAGGTCGAGGTTATTAAGGGTCAGCTTATGATCGGTCGTGTTGATCACCTCATCGTCAACAACGACATCCATGTGTTGCACGTGTTCCTTGATATCTGATGGCCAAAACTGCTCGCCTGAGTATAGATGTACCAGAGGCGCGTGTTTGACGACGTAGTCGGGAACATCTTTCAAGATCCTGCGTCGCTGAGAAGCATTGCGCTTCTTGTCAGGCCGGCCAGTAGAGGCTGAGCCGGAAGTCTCAGATGAGACGTCCTCCCAGGATACGGGCGCTGCAGACCGCCTGCGGAGTTCAGTCCACTCCGAGTCATCATCAGTCGAAGAAATATTGAAAAAGTCTCCAGGACGTGCAGCCGGGTCGCGTCGCAAGTGGTGGAGGCCACAAAGACTGAGCCAGCGACACAGCTGACGATCAATCCAGTAAGGACTACTGCTGACCCAAAGAATGTCGCGAGCCTGCCGAGCTGGACCGTGGCTGGTCGGATCCAGTGCTTGGGGCACAAACCAGGCGATGAAGGAAGCGACGAGAAGGAGCACTAAGACAAGGAGAGTCCTCCGGAGCCAATACATGTCTGCGTCTTCGGCTGGTCTCTGAACTGATGGTGGTAGGCCTTTGTTTGAGCCCAACTCCTCCGAGTCCAAGACCCGACGTAAGACGGAAGCGTATGTGGGCAAATAAATACTATGTCGGTGTGTTTACTTGTCTGGTAGTTGTGCTGATTTGTGACTTGGCAAGCCGGGGAGACGAATGTCGTCGTGGCCAGTGGCCGAACCTCGGCTCGTTCCGAATCGCTGCAGCTGGGGGAACAGGTCCAAATTTTTAGAAGGCGTTTGGAAATATTGTAGTCAGACGCAGAGAAGCGAGAGTACTGAAGCGAATTACGACCGCGAAAGAACGACAAGCTGGGTCCTGCGAGCTGACGGTCGGAAAGTCCACGCGGGCGTCCTGGGAACGGCAGAGCTGCGGGATATTGCGAGATAGTGCAGAACGAGAGCCAAAACTCGAGATAGCCCAGCCAACTACGAGTGTAAAATGAAGAAAATAGCAATAAGAAAACGGCAGCGCGCCTGGCGGCTGATGGAGTATGAATATGTATGTACGACAGACGTGGGGGGGGGAGATTCGCTCCGTCGGAGATTCCGGAGCAGAGGGAGGAGGTTAGGTATGTACATGAAAGTCAACGAAGTTGATGACTGATGAACTCGGCATGACGGTAACCCCGCGGTCGAACTTACCTACCTAGTTGTTCAGTCACGGCCCGGTAACGTGTACCTACCACGGCATGAGCGAGGTACGGTTTTAACGCACCAGCCTAGAGTGCATACGCTAGTATCTATCAAGCAGCGGCTAAGTAGGCAATACACTCGGGGAAGTACCTAGGCACATATGTACTTCAATACCTTAACTTGAGGAAGCCACACAGGGTGCACCTACCAACGGCAACGACCAATGTGGCCAACTCCCGAGCCCAACGGTCCGAACCCGAGGCCATGATTTGGCAATGGGACTGAAGAAGCCTCACTCTCTTTCTCGCTAGACTGAATTTCAAGTAGCAAAATTCAAAACCTACTAATTATGCTGCTATGAACATGTAACATAGGTACCTATGTATGGTGTGCATATTACTAGGTGCCTAGGTACACCGTTACGCGCTCCGGCGGCAACCCCGCGCGACAGCGAAACTACGTCACATGCACACATCCAGATGCCTTTGAGCACCGGACTAGCAGTTGCCCGGATGCCCTCCCTCACCAGTCAATCGTACAGAAGACAAAGATAGTATGTTATATGGTGAAACTGTCCGTGACTACATGTAAATACAGAGTACGAGGCTGGCTAAATCACGATGCATTAAGCGCGCACATCTTCTCCTCTCAAAATGCCCGGCTATACCTCCCCCCAACTGCCCATTGGTCCATTTGATGCCATCACAGATCCAGTCCCCAAGGAGCCTCCAATGTCCCAATAATGCCGCGATGAGCAGCTACTCCTCCTGGCAGAGCGTTTTGTGCTCTGAGAAGCACAGCTACTATGATGACGTAGGCCCACAGGGCTCGTAGGTGTGACAGCTCGCAAACATCGCCGCTCTGCCGGTCGACTCCGTGTGGTAAGTGGATGATGCTGCCGCACACGGGCGATTTTGGCAGCATTCTCCTGCGGCGTCGGTGTGGTATGTTTTGTGGCGGAGATCTGTGGCGATGTTTCGGCGGAGCGGGATGTGAAGCGCGAAATGAGATATCGAAAGACTAATTTGATATCTAAGCTCTTCTCCCACTCCTCCTTGGAGAAGTGGCTACCAGCCACATCAGTGTCTTCCGTCTGCTCGTCACCGCTCGGCTTACGGCTGTGGGCATCGAGGGGCTGGTGATGGCTAGTCGCCGTGGGCTGGAACTCAGGCACGAATGCTTGGCCCTTTTCATCGGGGTTTGTCGTAGGCTCTTCCATACCAGCGTCGCAGGATTCTGGGATGACGGGCAGTCCGGCGTATGGAAGGTCGATGCGCTGCATCACAGAGTATGTGATGAAGGCTCCTGGATGAGGCGCAAGATGGTTGACGAGAAGGCCAAGTTCTCGAGAAACCCGTGCAAGGATGCGTATTTGCCACGATGACTGATCTGACGGCGCCAAAGTTTGCTGAGCGTCTCGTTGGCGACGCGTTGTGGATAGTAGCCCTTCGTAGTCTGTTGGCAGTTTCTCCCCTAATAAAATCGACAGCATTTCGTCGTCAATGCCAAAAACATCTCTGACGATACTGCGTGTCATCCTGACGACCAGACTTTCCTGATCCCTGTTCGTTGGCATGGCATCCTCATCATGCCAATTTAAATTGTCGGCTTCAGCACCGGCATCGAAAGAGGCTTTCGATCGATGCAGCGATTCTAATGACTTTTGTCGCCGCCTTGTCTCCCGCTGTAACTCCTCTACCAAGGCTCGACTGTTTTCAAGTCGCCATGCCTCGATACGTTGCCGCTTCTCCTCTTGCTGGGGAAAGACTTCCCCTAGACTAATGGTAGTGTGATCGAAACTGTCGAGTGGTCGACAGATCTTGCGAGGGTTGTATTCTTCGAACTTGAACATCTCTTCCTGGGCATCACTCCCAATGACGGGTCGATCCAACCGAAAAGAGCCCAGTCCATCGTGGGAGGGAAAGACAGGTATCGCCTGCTGTCGGCCGAGTTGTGAGAAATCCAGACCAGGCACTGAGCGAAAGTCAGGGAGATGGCTGTCCAAACTATCCAGCTCGGCGTCGTCGTCACCATCTTGGCCGTCGACGGCTGATAAGACTGACGATAAGGGCTGCGCAATGGAGACCTCCCCGGATCGAGCACTCGTATGCAAACTGGCCAAATCACTCAACCGCGATGTTTCAGGGACCTGCAGAGAATGCTCCGACTCGGTAAGATATGATGATGAGGTTGCTACGTCGGTAGGTGGGGAAAAGAGCACCCAGGTCTGTGAGCCCTCGGCCTCTCTCTCAGCAGAAGACGCTATCGGCAGAACAGCAAAGTTCCTGTCTTGTACGGGGACATGGCGAGCAACGCGCGAGGCTGTCTGCCGAGTTGGCTGCTGGAAAGCCATCGAGCCGGCGGTCTAACTCGGGTATATCTCGCTGCAGCCGGGGGTGAGAGCAAGTTGATAGACGGTCAGGCAGATGCTGGAAGTCTGTGGTAACGTGAGAGGAAGGAGTAGAGGAGGCAGAGGACTGTCAGTTGGTCGACAATCGACCGGCGCGATCTCGTCCCGTTATCTACTAATGAAGCAGGTCCAGATACAAGATACAATGATGATATCGCTCCGGGTGGACCAGGATTAAGCTATTGCGCGGAGACTGGGTGAGAACAACGTCCTCCCAAACAAATACGCCTCACCAGTGTCGGCGACCACGGTTATATGTATGTTAGAATGATGGGAGATGAACAGGACCGTGCGAGCTAGGACCACAGAAGAATTAACAGTCTGATAAGATATCCACGCGATGCCGGAGTGGCATTTTAGCCCTTTGCATGAGTTGTGCAAGTCGTTGCGCTGCGAGATCACATCACTATGCTGTGTGTAACTGGAGTCGGAAGCGTCATCTGGCAGTGGCAAATGGCTGGGGGATGTGATCCACCAGCACGGAGCAGCGGGACTGGTGACTGGGCAGTGAGATTGGGAGTGGGAGAGGGGAGGGAGTGGGAGCGAGTCTAGTCTTCTTTAGGCATCGCGTGATACGCCTTTGACGCTCCTGAGTCCTGAGATATAAGTCCTTCCATGCCCATTCATGCGGTTTTCAGCGAGCATGGATGAGCGTGATATGTAGTCGCATGTCATCGATTAAGCCGTCTGGTGTTCCATCGCTCGCTGCCAAATATGTACATAGACTGACTGGATGCCCACCAGCAGGCAAGCATTACGATGCTGTATAAAGTAAATGCCCTATGTAGATCCCCAGTCGTCTGCTACTTAGATGACGCCATAGGTACTTTCTCCAAGACAAAGAATGCGCTCTAGTCTCGCCGCTACTTCGCCTCGACTGAGCCAAGAACAATATCTAACAAGCTTGCCGCTTGAGAGACTTCATTTGGGTTACAGTATCGTCTGGCAGTCCTGTATATAGGTACCTATACAATGAAGCAACGGCATTGAACCGATGCCCCTTGAATGAAAGGAAGAATGTCATGACTCGGCAATGACCGATGAATCTGTCGCAGCGGAAAGTGTACAGCAAGTGCAGTGACTCATGGAAAATGACTTGTGCCTTTTACCATATCCTTGCGCTGCATCGTAACTGTGTCGGGGATGTTTCGTTAGGCTCGTCTTCGCTAGTAGAATTTCCGATGGCGGTATCAGACTACGGCTACCTGTGACGTTCCGCTTCTGTATGTTAGCAACATGTATCCATCAGAGGCCGCACCAAGCAAAACGACGTATTATTTGGGCCTTTGAATTGTCAGGACTCAGGTGTCAGAGGATAGTTCGCTTATCCTGTACGATATATGCTGAAAATTGTGGGCATACAGCTATTGGAACGCCGTGCTGCAGGTTTGATACCAGACTCCGTTTGCCAGCTTCACGTCATCGTACCACCCAGGCTGTCACGACATCATGAAGAGGAACATATTATAAAGTACGACACGTCGCACAGGTATACCGGCACGGAAGAGGGCAGCTACGTATGAATGTAGTAACGCGATTTGCCAATATTGACCATTCTATTAGGTCTTTATTTGATATGTGCCAATCCGACGCCATCCTTAAAACATGAGAACCAAGAAACCCTTTTAAGCGGAGAAAGCATCGGGGAAACGGCGCATGTTCTCTTCCAGAGAACCGTGGTTGCTGAGGAACTGAACGTAAGCACCGTCGACCTTGACACGGCCAGCAGCCTTGCGGTCCAGGTACTCGTCGCGGCGGAGGGGAGTGAAGCCCCAGTTCTTGGAGATAATGATCTTTTGGCGACCGGGGAACTTGTACTGAGATCGGCGGAGAGCCTCCAGGGCGAGATGACGGTCTGTGAAACAATGCGGTTAGGAGATGCTCTAGAAAAGTGCGAGGCATTCAAGGTGGGAACGTACTAGAGTCACGAGTGCGAAGACTCATGATGATCTGACCAATGTTGACACGGGCGACAGTACCGTTGGGCTTGCCCCAGGCACCACGCATACCAGTCTGCAGTCTATCGGCACCAGCGCAAGACAACATCTTGTTGATACGGACGACGTGGAAGGGGTGGGCGCGGACGCGCAAGTGGAAACCTTCCTTTCCGGAGTGCTTGACCATGTACTTGTTGGCGCAAATACGAGCGGCCTCAAGGGCCTCGGAACTCAGCTGCTCATATTCGTTGGACACCATGTGGATGCACAGAGGGAAATCGTCGACATTGGCACGCTTGCGTCCGAGATCGAAGATTCGGATCTTAGGGTCGGGGACACCACGGTTGAACCGCGACTTAGGGAACGGCTAAAAGAGGAACTAAGTCAGTATTTTCCTTCGATGGTGATGTTCGACAACAGTTCGCATTTGACTGATTGACTCTCGTATTCTCTTTCCAAGCGTTTGTTTCGGCACCGTCTTGCCGGATGTTGCTTCGCATGGGAAGGGGTATTATTCAAAAAACAGAACGACATGGCAGCTCAACATTGGCGCTTGGGCTCGCGATGCATAGTCTCACCTTGTTCTTGCAGTACCGGTAGCAACGAGCGGGACGACGGGCCATCTTGTCGGATTTTCCTGGTGATCCTTAGGTTGGTGTTGTGGTAGTGGCAAAGTGAGGCCGTCCGAGGAGAACTTGAACCACCTTGTTCGTAAAACCCACCACTCTGATTTCAAAGCAACTTTCTGGTAAGCCTGGAGTGGTGCCTTTCGCCTAAATTTCGGCGCTTTAGGGCTGCAGTGGGCCACGAACCGAGCTTGATTGGCAAACCCGTAAAGTGTGACCCACCTGTAGCCAATCATAGTGGCTCGGGAGAATATTCAGCAGCAATTCTGTCATGCAACAAATCTTCACCTTCCTTCATTCAGCACCGCCAAGAACTCGTCAAGTCGCCCAGTCGTCTCAACGTCGGAATTCATCACAATGGCCCCTATCAAGAAGTCCAAGAAAGATGCGAACAGCATCAACTCCAAGCTCGCCTTGGTGATGAAGTCGGGAAAGGGTACGGAATAAACAACCTCGCCTTGCCGTCAAAATTGCTTGGCCGACCAGTGCGGTTTGGCCTCTCAAACCGGTCAAAGAGCGCTTGATGCCACGCTGAATCTATGTTATTACTCAGAATTCGTTCGCTAACACAGATCCAGTCACTCTCGGATACCGTTCCACGTTGAAGGCATTGCGGTCTGGCAAGGCCAAGCTCATCATTGTTGCCGGCAACACGCCACCTCTGCGCAAGTCTGAGCTCGAGTATTATTCCATGCTCTCCAAGGCCCCGATCCACCACTTCTCGGGTAACAACGTAAGTTGAAATATCCTCTGTGTCTGAACAGTCGAGGCGAAAACATTGTCGTGCTTTCCCCGTAGCGACATGTTTCACTTGGTCGGTCTTCTCTCCTTTCCGAGAGAGATCATCCATGCGATCTGCCCAGAGAAGAAGTCTGATCCAGACTTTGGAGGGTTCACTTATGCTTACGCACATGTTACCACAGATTGAGCTGGGCACTGCCTGTGGCAAGCTTTTCCGCTGCTCCACCATGGCCATTCTGGACGCTGGTGACTCCGACATCCTCAGCGACCAACAGGCATAAATTGGGCAGCCGGTTTTGCATTGTATGGCGTTCCGGGGGAATAACGGGTTTTGGCGTTGTTGGAATCCAAGACAGAAGCTGTGCATGCTTATGAGGGCACAAGCTCATACAGCGAGCACAATACCACGAGACTTGCCTACGCCCCTTTTGCCCATAGATACTCTGTAGAACAACGACCAATGAGCGAACAAAAGAAACGACCATGTTGTGTTTGTGATGTTACGCACTCAATTCCCTCCATACATGCTATGATGTTGGGTGACCTGAGGGTCAGCAAGCATTTTGAGGGAAGACTGTTCTTTCCATCTCCTTCAGCTTTGGATGAAGGTCCAGCTGGTCCTCCAATATGGCGTTGTGGTCATCTTGTAAATGGAAATGAGTTTTGCGAGTCTGCCCTTTATGAGGGTGAGTGCTAGGTATGTACCTAGGTTGCCGTTTTAGTGTCGCAACATGAAGTCTCGAGTGCATATTTGCCACTACATTTTGCAACAATTATTCGGCGATCCTGTTAAGCCAAAGTAATGGAAATTCCAATCGCAAACAGAGGTCAGGATTAGCCAGCAGAGGGTATGATGCTTGATCTAGTCGTTCGCGTGGTGGACGTTGTATACATAGTAACAAATCGCTTGTCGAGTATGCAAACACATGGGAAAACTCTTCGCGTACTTAATAATGTGAGTCTTCTCCAGGCTACAACGCGAAAGCAGTCAGTCAGCCAGTCATCAAGCAGGATATTAGTTTGTTAGCCCGGCAGAACAAGTGGAAAACCCCCCAGACATCTGGCACAACGACCGAGCGTCTCCGGCTGTTCAATTGTCGGGAGTCGGGACGGCCGACAAATTGGGGCATCTTGTCAAAGCTGTTATTGTCCGCACCATGTTTCACCAAGGATACCGAGACCAAGCGAGTTTGGAATCATTGCCAATTGGCAACGTGGTCGCTACGGAATAGGTATGTACATATAGGTATGTAGTATGAAGCGAACAGCTGGTCCTGCGTCATTTTTTCTGAGTTCAAGACACACAACAAGAGCAATTGTTTGATCCACATAATAACCCTTCAAGAATGTGTCGAAAGGAAGTTCGACTGCTTTTCGGGATCTCTCTAGAACTGCACGCCATGTGGGGATGGATGTGTAAAGCTCAGTGCGAAAGATTACGGAGTAGTATGTTTCTGCGGGTTGAACAAGTGATGGCCATTGCATTTCATTAGATACCTAGTTACATGAATAAGTAGGTATGTATCTGTCCATAGATTGATGAAGGTGCTTGTGCCATGACTTCGTCTCAGAAGTGAGGATGTCCAAGCGCAGTGAGAAGCGGCACAACAAAGCACGAGGACCGGCCGCCAGGTCCAGGTACAGTACGGCTCAGTACGACGCCACACCCGCGGAGTGGGCGAAGTGGTTGGTATTAGACTGTAGTCACTGTACTACCTCTGTAGAACGGAGCACAGTTGTATCGGCCCTGAGCGTGGCGGCAAGTGCCTGATGCAATGCCTTTGTCCAGAGAAGCCAACGAGCGCCACACGCCAACCTTGACTGAGGATCAAGCATCCCTGAGGCTCCCTGAGGCGGCTGCAACACTTGACCCCAGTGATTTGGTCGCCTCGAGAACGACTAGCACCCTCGGCAAACGCTCCTCTTGTGGCGGTGTGCTTGAGGGTTCACCTCTTTCCTATTCATCTGTTCATCCAGATCCCTTTCATTCTTCCATCTACCTACGCATTCCGATATTCCGACTCTTGCGCTCAATTTCATTACACAACGAATATGTCGACCGTGGCCAAGAAGCCGCCTTCTGGCGGTGTAGGACGAGTCGCTGCTGAATCATCGCCCCCTTCGCCCACTACCCCTCAGTCACGAAGTACGACTCCGAAGCCATCGATCCCCGTCTTGGGACGCACACGTACAGGATCTATCCGAAACGGCGCTCCCGTGTCTGCTCGCGCCGCTGCTGTCCGTAGAGACTCTTCCGACTCCCGGGCAGAGGCAGTTTCGGCTGTCGAGGACCTGCAGCAACGACTCCAAACGGAGGAAAAGCGGTCAGAGCAACACAAGGCACAGGCCGATGTTCTGCAGTCCAAACTGGATGAGGCCCTCAAAGATGCTGCCAAATGGGAGGAACGGCTCCACGAACACGAGGAGCAGCTGGAGGCGCTCCGCCTAGAGAAGAAGGATGCCACTCGTCAGATCAGGGAGATGGAGACGATATACGAAGCGGAGCGAAGCGCTATTCTCAAAGAAAAGGAGGAACTCGCCAACAGGGAGGAAGAAATGCAGACAGTGATTCAACGATTGAAAGACAGTCTGGCGCAGAGAAACAATGATGATGAGCCACGACAATCAAGATCAGGTACCATCCCCCCACTCTACTCGACATCTGATGGCTTGATGTGTTACAGCGCCGCTAACCACGTTTTTCCCTTCTTCCACAGCGAATTCACCACCATCTCTCGATGGTGGCAGCTTCGCACCTCCATCCTCGATACAACGAAGCGACTCCCGAAATAATTCTAAACTAATTCTGCAGAAAGACAAATTGATTGAATCCTTGAGGTTGGAGCTTGCCGAGGCACAGATCAAGCTGGTTGAGACCGAGAACCAGGGTGGTGGCAGGTTGCAAGAAGTCGAACGCCTCCTCATGGAAGCTCGCATGGCCAACGCTCGCCTCATGGAGGACAATGAGAGCTATCAATTGCTTCTTCAGGAGAAGACTCTTAAAGGGGATTTTGGCCAGAGCGACTTTAGCTACATGAGTACCGGAGCAAACCAGGATGCGCTCAACGCCCTCGAAGGCAAGACGGCGGGCTCGAGCCTGGCGGATGAGCTGTCTAGTGCGACCGAGGCAGAGGGCGGTGAAAACTATCGCCGCCTTGAAGGTGACCTCAAGTCTATGAGGGAGCAGAACAAGGCGCTCACGCTGTATATTAACAAGATTATCGAGCGTCTGCTGCAGCACCAGGACTTTGAATCCATTCTGGATCAGTCCGGGGAGGTCAAGACTGGACAAGTCAACACAAACAAGGAGCTGCCTGCGGCACCGGGAACGGACTCTGCGAACACGAATTCCTCGCTACTTCAGCGCGCCAAGACGATGGCGGTCGGTCCTTCAAAACCGAAGCCACGACCTTTGTCATTCATGCCATCGGCCCCGAACTCGGCTCACACCGATCCAGAGACCGCACCAAGCATTCCTATTGGGAACCTCGGCCGGTCTGCGAGCACACGACGAACCATGACCCGACCTCACAGCGAGCAGTACACTGGAGCGTCTAGTCTTGTCAGCCAAATGTATCGTGATGGTCCCGTCTCTCCGCCGCTCCCTTACAGGCACTCACAGTCGTTCTTCTCGCCCCCAAGCCAGACCAGCAACCCTAACGTGGCGGCCCGCTATCCCAGCGGAAGTCAAGCCTCTTCCGGCAATTTCCCCGGCATGAGAAGTGAGACCTCAAGCTTGAGTGGGGAGTCTGGAGATTTCTCAACATCCACTCCGCCTTCTCAGTCGCCTCCTCGGTCACACAGCGATAAGCAAACCACGTTTTACGGCGGCAAACCCCGTCCCCTGCGACTGGTCCAGGAGAATCAGGATGTAGTTAAGGACGGTGGTAATAACAACAGCAAACGACAGACCTGGTATTCAGGATGGGGCTGGGGCGCTAAAAAAGACGAAGCCCAACCTGGAGGAGCTGGTGCCGCCGCCACAAACGCAGCAGCCAGCACCGCCATCACCGCAAATTCTGCTATCCCAGAGTAAGCTGACGAATATTTTGAGCAAAATATGGAGATGAATCGTGCCAAACAACTCCTGTACATGAGGCCTTTTTCTTTTGTTTACACAGACGCACATACTAGACGAATGTCGACGCTGCTATAACTGCGGAAACCTGCGGACCCTTCATGGCGTCATGGTGTCGTTCATGGGATTCTTTCAGTAAGCCTGAGCGACGGTGGGCAGCAATGATAGGGGGGAGTGGCAGCATGTAATATTGGCCAACACTTTTTTTGGGTTTGTTTTGTTATTCCTGGTATGAATGGGCATGAAGAGCATGAATTTGGCGGATGGGGAGGATGATTGTGGTATGAAAAGAAGAGAGAAAAAAAATGACCAACCATGTAGATGTTGGGGATTGGGTTCGATGACATAGCAAGAGAGACGAGGCTGCTTTTTTTTTATATTATGTTGGTATGACTACAATTGATACATAATGCATGCATTTACATCTTCTCAAGAGGGGTTCTTTCCCAAAGGAGGGGTTGGGCAACTAGACTACCAGGTACCTATTGGTTGGGGTTGACGATGCATCTTACATGACTAGGAGACATGACGAGAGAAATGGCATGCCTTGTTTTTGCGAGATACTGCTGATCATGGACTGGTGAGATGACGAGTGTAATTGACAGGTCGCACAAACTACCTACCTAACTTGCCAGTCTCTCTTACGCCGAGTGCCTACTCCGCAGACAAAAGAACAACGCACACATATAGATCTGCTTTAAATAGGTACGCAGCTAACCTTTGGAGCTGCAGGGTGAGAGCACCAGTGAAGTTGACGCCCCGAATAAAGAAGGTCTCATAAGAAGCCCTATTATTTTGTTTGTATCCGCCCTCCCCAGTCGCGGAGCACGTGCTCCGGCTCGAGTGCCACTTACATGTGTCTGATCTTATGATCTATCCGTCTCTGATACGTTACGGAGTAGTTAGTGTCAAGGTGGCAAATGTCCAATCCATAACTCTGTTCCTGAACATTCAGAGTACATGCGCGTGCATTGCGCTTCACAGGTGATTCGTGGGTATGCAAGTAGGCACCTATTCTTTTGCGCGTGGCCATCTAAAACCTCCTCCTGCCATGGAACGCTAGAGCGGCCCGATGGCAAGCCCAGGTACATATGTAGGTATGTATGATGTACGCGACCCCGTTGCCGGGGGTAACTAGGTACGCATTGATGGCATTGGCAAGATGAGAGATCGATGGACATAATAAAGTGGTCCGGGTGATGAACTCGAGAAAGTCGTTGGACAAGGCGACATGCAAATGCACTGCACACGCAGATGGCCTTTGCAGACTCACCCAATCGGAGATACCCACATCATGCTATGTACCTAGTGCATGATGATGACGTAGGGACGATGGGAGCGCGTGCCAGACTTGGAAGGAAATCGAGAAGGACGATTTGTTGAAGACTGACATGACAACGACGACGGCCCGTTGATTGAAACAGAAATAAGCAAACATATTGGTGCCCGTTGATGCAGCGTTTAGGTATTAATTAGTAATTACACCAGCCTCCGCTCTGGCCGCTGTGTCGAGTTCTGATAGGCTGGAATACGATCAGCCAATTGCGTGGACGCTGCACTGGCTCGCAAGTTACAGTACAGTACAGTACAGCTCAGGGGCGGCCTTATCAGCTGTCAGCCAGTCCATCTACATAACAAGCCGGGCGTCGTCAGCACGAATCGACATCCGGAGTCAAAAAACGGGAGGCTTCACGTTCACGTTGCATCCAGTGCTTCAGTACATACATCATCAAGCCCCTGGGAGACGGATATAGCCACGTGGTCTGGTCTGGCCTCACTTTTGTCTGTCGCCGAACCCACAGCAAGTCAGAACCATAGGTAGGCACATACGAAGTAGTATGGACTATGTACATGGAAGAAGGGTACATAATGAGAGACAGAAGAAGTGCACTGTAGATTGCCCATGACATCCACCCGTCAGACATGCAAAGAAGAATAAGTGAGACACAATCATCATGCCTAACCAACTCGCCGGTATCTCGCCCTAAAATTGGTTTCTTATCCAAGACTATCCAAAACTACTCCGTACTCCGTACATATGTACTCTGTATGTACTCCGTAGATTCGAAAAAATAGCGGAACGAGAGAAAAAGCGATAGGACTGTCTGTCAGTAGGTATGTCAGCACCGAATTTGTTAGTCTCGTACATAAAAGTCATGGGATCGAATGGGCACCACATCCCCGGAAATTGGGTTCCCGTGAAACTGTCGGCCGCGGACGGTGACATGATGCAACTTGCACGGCCCGTCGGCAAATAAAGGAGCGTCGGCTCCCCATGTACATAATAATACTTCGTGCATGCAATAACACTCGGGTGTTCTGGAACAAACATTCTGCGGGCTTTTGGTGCAGCGTGCTCGCCCCCACCCGATAACTCCGGAGTCCGACCAGTTGGCACTGGGCAGTGAACCCCTTGTTCATCTGATTCCGACTTTATTAATGTGGCTGTGAACATCGAGATTTTCCTTCTCAGCAGGGCGAAGAAAGATGTTTGTGTACTCGGCAGGTAGGTAGCATAGCCTATAGGTATATGTATGCAATACTGTATGTACATCTCCGTACATACACATACATTGAATGCGGGCGCCAGGGGTCATTGCATTCTGTGGCCTGGCAATTCTGGACGGGAGCGCCAGGCAGGATAACAGGTAGTTACTCCGTAGTGCGAACATGGGCCGAAATGAGCGAATTCCTCCCCTTTCGTTGTGAACTGCGGCCTCCTCGCTTGTGCTTTTCGCGGCGCGAACACACAATGTTCGCCGAGCCGCGAAGTCTTACATTGAAGAAGGGTTATCGGCCTCAGGCTTTTGGGCTCGAAGCCCAAACTCACCGGGGACATGATGAGATGACCCGTCGTCGCGCAGCACTTGCGGGCACCAAGCATGTACCTACATCATACATATGTAGTACATACATATACATACTCCGTATGTACCATGTAATTGTATGTAGGTACATACCTCCGGCCTTGGGATCAGACGGCACGAGTTCAAACTAACGAAGTGGTGATATTAATTAGGTAGGTACCTACCTAGGCAGTCAACCCCATCAACCGCCCATGTTGACTGCCACATGATGAACAAGTACCTATGTACATACATAGGTATGTAGTAGATACATATCAATATCGGAGAAGTACATTCTATGTTCGTGGCATCTGTGCCTCTGAAAGCGTATCAAAGTATAAAGTGAATCAGATGCGAATCAATGCAGCGTGGCAATCCGAGGCAGGAGTTTCTTCTGCCCAACCCAACCACGTAACCAGCTTCCAGACTTCCGGCGTTGCATTGCATTGACCTATTTCCAACACAGAAGTCATCTCCTACTGTTGGATACGTAGTGAGGTACGGAGTACTTCTCCGTATGTACTTCATTGCATGGCCTGACCAGGGCTTGCATTCTCCTGGTTTCTCTCCTCAGTCCCGGTTCTCTCCTGGTTCCATGCCGGTCTCTCTCCTGGAGTCCTGGCCTTCTCGCCCCGCTAAGCCCGATTGGTGGGTGCCACAACAGCCCAACCCAGCGCATTGTGTCATTCGTCATTCAGTCCGCTCGTTTGGCACACTCTGCACCCTTGGCTGCACTTTCAGTGTCCAATCTGGTCTCTCTCTTCGCACCCCCCAAACTCCGACCTTCATCTAATAACAGCCCAGCAACAGCAACACAACAGCAACACAACACAACACAACGCACACAACACCACACAGCACATCACAGCACAGCACATCACAGCACAACACCCCAGCATACCAACACGAGAACACTGCGCCTGTTCGTCTTCGCCTGTTCATCTTCGTCTGCACGTCCTCCTCACACGCTTTTGGCTAACCCGGCTCATTTTGGGAACCTACCAGTGCCTGACGACGGCCGGCGCACCAGCTCTTCTCGCCTTCAACGACGTCGCCTCTGCCTCTGTCGGCGCTCTCGTGGCCGCCGCGGGATCCGAGGCCTGTATAGCATCCATGACGAGCCACCCACGATGACATTGCCTTCCTTAAAAAACGAACTCTTACCCACCACTTGTGACCCTCCCGAAGGCCTCTTTACTTGCCTCAGGACCTAATACCGGTACCAACCGCCTCTTACAGCAATGGACAAGCACAACGCCGTCATGGATGCCATTGTCAATCGCGATGACCCGCCTAATACCAAGACGTCCAATATCGCGAATGACAGTAATGGACCCCAAGGCCCGTCATTAACACGGGCGAGTAACACGACAGCTGCTAGTCGCACGACGAGACTACCGTCCACCTCGAATATTATCGCGAAATCATTGGCTGTCTCTCGAGATGGCTCACCGTCCCGAAACCCCCGTCGAACATCATCTTCTACGCCACTGGCCGGCTCGCTATCGCGGAACAATAGCCAGCAAGACCCAACCCCGCGCCAGATTCGCCGCGGGAGTCAAGAGCAAGTCGCGACCATCAAAGCCTTGTCTGCATCTACTACTCCCAACCTGCGCCCCAATATTCGAGAAACACTGAATCAAGCACCAGCGCCGCAGAAGCCAACATCTACCCCTGACCCTAAAGATGGGCTTCGTTGGCCGGTATCACCTCGTCTGCGCTCGCCTCCCCCCCACCTAGCGAGACCTAGCGCAACAACTCCCGCAAGACTCAACGAAATGGAGACCCCGACGATCAATGTGCAGCGGCCGAGTCCGACTGCTCAAATAGCGGAATCGAGCTATTTCGCGATAGAAAGCGACACTGACGATTCGCACGCTCCATCAGGAGTACCAACGCCAGGAGGAATACCAACGCCAGGCAGGGCATTGTTAGAAACAGTGCAGGAAGTGAGCCACAACAGCTCGCCGGAGCGCTCAAGCGACTCGGCCTTCTTGGAACAGGTCAAGGACAAGCTGAGAGAACCGGAACCCCAGTCCGACAGCGCCCTGAGTGACGGTGGCCGCACACTAAAGTCCAAGAGTAGCCTCTCGACACAGACAAATGGCGCGCTTCAGAACGTCATGCGGACTGACACAAGGAGAACGAGCTCTGTCCCTCCGCCACCGCTCACAACGAGGCACTCAAGCGCCATGACCACCAAACAGGTCAAGAACCAGAGCATGACGGTAGAGACGGAAACCGTCGCCAGCATTCCGCAAGTAGCGCTTACGACTGGCACCAAGGATATCATCGGATTAGGGACTCTGCGGGCAAAACCAAGTACGGAGACAATCAAACCCAAAAGAGAGAGGAAGAAGGCCGTCAGAAAACAGCCCGTCGTCACTCCTGGAGCCGCGTCCTCGAAAGCCGACAACTTTGAAGCCAAGATTGCCAGCGCGGTAGATGAAGCAAACACTTCCGACTCGGAGGAGACATTCGTCTATGATTCAAACCCACCAGACAATACCGAAAGGTCAAATCGTCGCTTCCACTCGCGGACTCCAAGTGCCACTTCTATGGTGAGCCAGGCCGATCGCCAAAACCTACGTTCCATCTACGGCGTCATGGAGGGCTTAAATCATGGACCAGTGCCCAAGAAGAGCATGAAGTTTGTCAACACCTTTGGTGGCAACGCCAGTGAAGGCCTCACTCCTGGAGACGAAGATGGGAAAGGAAGTGGCCGCAGCGCTGGGGGTTCTGGCCGGGGAACTGTCAGGCATCACCATCACATTGGCAGATGGGGCAGACAGCCAGGCAATGGCCATGCCTCGCTCTTTGACAATGAGTC
Organism: Claviceps spartinae; assembly: GCA_018360215.1. Classification (NCBI taxonomy): domain Eukaryota; kingdom Fungi; phylum Ascomycota; class Sordariomycetes; order Hypocreales; family Clavicipitaceae; genus Claviceps; species Claviceps spartinae. The sequence goes on from SRPX01000005.1 coordinate 131,140, forward strand.
GCCTTTCCCGAACGCCGCCAAGTCCAAGTTCCCTCCCACAAGCAGCTCTCGCAACCCATCTGCGCCGCCAAGTCCAAGAAGCTATTTCTCGGCTCGCGGCCACCTTAATTCGAAGCGGTCCAACATGCAAATGTCTTCCAGTTACGACTTGGATGACACGACGGGTGCTGACGATGAGAGAACACCCCTGGTCGCCACGTTACGGGCTTCTCGTGGGCCCCGAAGTAGACGAGGACCGCACAACCTGCGCCAAGCGGAATCCCAAACGTACAGCAGAAGGTCTTCGTACCTAAATCGCTTCGCTGCCTGCCTGGTCCTGACCATGATGTTGCTCTTAGTCACTACAGGAGCCATCGGATTCATGTTTGCTACTTCTCAGCCAATGACTGACATCGAAATCGTTTCCATCCGAAACGTGGTGACGAGTGAACAGGTCTTGATGTTCGACTTGACAGTCAAGGCCCACAATCCCAACATTGTGCCCGTTTCCATCGACCACGCCAACCTAGAAATCTTTGCCAAATCAGAATATGCCGGAACTGGCTCGGATTGGCGGAAACATGCAGCCGCCTCGCGGGATAAGTCTCATACCCTCGACGACCCGGCCAACGATCCCCCCAAGACGGGCCCTGGCTCCGGAGGCGATCCCGATGACGAATCGCGCCCAAACATCCTGCTCGGACGCATTGCAGAATTTGACAGCCCCCTCGCCTTTGAAGGGTCGTTGTTCCATCAGGGCACCTCGTCCTCCACCGGAGAAATGCAGCTCCCCTTTCCGGGCAACGGCACTGCAGGCGGTTCCAAGCAGTGGGACCATATTTATCAAAACGAGTTTGATCTCATCGTCAAGGGCGTGGTCAAATACAGTCTGCCGCTTAGTGCTCACGTTCGGAGTGCCACTGTATCGGGCAGGACGACTGTGAAGCCTAACTCTGCGAATGATCCTTCTCATGAGCCGAATGGTACTACTACACTGGGCATATGACGGGCTTTCTTTTTCTTGTTCAAGAAAAACAGAGAAACAAAATTATACATACTACTAGCTTTATCCTGCATGGTCTTTTTCGTTATGATGAGTATCTGTTTCTTTGCTTTGGTAGCTGTGTGTGTGTTTTTTACATTTATTTTTGTTCTTGGGCTTGTTTCCTTCTCAGCGTACTTGCATGGCATGTTAATACAAAAAGCGCCGGCGTTGGATGTTAACTACCCATGTTTAATTGTACATTTCGCGATGGCTGTTTTGCAAAGATCCGTGAGGGTGACGGGAGAGGAATCGGGAGGGAGGAAGGGAAAGGGGGTGAACTGAGCAGGAAAGTTGTCTCTCAGTCGGGCTCTTCGACTCCAAACAGGGCTGAGGAGATATTTTCGGTGTTCAGGTTCAGTCAAGTTGTTTCTAGTCTATAGATGACCCTAGTCAGTGCCACTCCAGTGGTACAAAACACAAATACGAGCATGCTTCTTGTCAGATAACTGCGCACACAAGACATGAAGGCCTCTCATCTGGGACTACGTGAAGGAGGGCACCCTGTTCGTTGGTTTGGCCTGTGATATTTTTTTCAAGTGTTCCTTTTTTCGGTTAACCATCTGCATATTATAGAACTGCGATTGACTGTTCACCTCACAAACGGGGCAATCCCCGAAGGAACAAACGAAAAGGTAAAAGGCGTCACGCGGACGACGGCGACAACCACGAAAGGTGTCACAAGAAATGATCGAACACCTGACTGTATTCAACTTGGCTCAACTAGCCCTACTTTTTCTCGTTATTCTTTTAAAACTCTGGAAGAGAGAATACTCTCATGATTTAGCAGAAACGGAGGCATACACCAAGCCTGACTAGGAGGGTGAAGACGAGAAGCCAGATTGAAAAAGTGAAGGGTAACGGCGCAAACATGTATTCAACCATTTCCTCCATCACGAAATAATGGAGAAAAGGTTCGGGATAACTATCTGTCAATGCTACTGTGAAGAATGAGGTTTTGAAGGATATCTTTCTTGTTTGGCTGCTAAATATTGGTGGGATGGGCGAACGCCGACTACACTGTGGAATGAGGCAGGGTCATACACTTTTTTTCGCTTTGTGAACAAGAAGAGCCACTCTCAACACAAAACCCCTTTCAAAGACGAGAACAGGCATCGGCGGTCATCATATGGCATGAGCCAATGAATGCCAAGACTCGTGACTTCCGTGCATTCCGGTCATTAAAGGACTGAGAGGAACAATGAGAGTACCTTCCAAAGCGACATGATATAACTACCCTACAAAAATAGACTGAATCGAAAATGGTAGAATCGCGAAGGACGTGTTGCGGAAAGGAGATGTAAAAGGGTATTTTGAATGTGGAAAGCGTCATGTTGGTTCGCAAGAATCTTGTGACTACTCCTTTGTAAACGAACCAGAATGTTAAGGCCTGTCAAACGCCGGAACGCCAGTGCCGGGAATCTCATATGTACATGTAAATTGTGAGGGGGACGAACGAAAATGGTCCTCCGCGGGTTGGAACGCCCTCCGGTCCTCCATAGATGCAGTAAATGTTCATGCTCTGCATGGAGTCCTTCTCTTTTGCGGCCGAATGAGATGGATAACTGGGAGAACAAGGACCCATGCGCAGTGTACGCTCTTGCTCTTGTTCATGAAAAGTGTATGCCCTCCTCATTGAACGCAAACAACAAACGCAAAAAGTCATTCTCGTCACATTTCCCCGAACGCTTATCAGCAAGCTCCGTGACATCCTCCAGCACCTTGCGAATCTTCTCCCGAACCAACTCCGCCACCTTTGTCTTCTTGCGCTTGCTCTTCGTCTTGGGGATTGCCGCAGCGGAGCTGTTCTGCATTTCCTTGAAGAAGTCCGGCAAGTCGTCACCGTCAACGTCATTATCCACATCCATGCCGTCGAAATCAGCTGCCCCGTTGTTCGCTGTCGTTGTGCCATCGTCGTCCATGTCCACGTCTGCGGAGTCGTCGACTACAGTCTCATCAATCGGAACACCGTTCAACGCACACCATGTTCTGTAGTTCTTCTCCACCATGATGAGCACTTCTCGCGCGCCTAGCCAACTGGCCCTCAGGGTCTTGTTTTTTCGAACGAAGCAGATCCGTAGCAGGCCGTCCCACTCATCCCAGCTGACATTTGGACGATCCTTGCCCAGTTTTGGCTCGATCCGGACGACGGATGATTCGACTTGTGGCGGCGGGCGGAAGTTGTTCTTGCCGACTTTCATAATGTGTGTGATTTTGGCCCAAAATTGGGCATTGACGGAGATTCGGGAGTACAGAGGGTCTCCAGGCCGTGCGGTGAGGCGCAGTGCGAATTCACGCTGGAACATGAGGACGGACGTTCGGGGGGGGTTAGGCATGGCGAGGAGTTTGAAGACGAGGGGACTCGAAATCTATATGCCCATACAGTTAGAATTTGTCGTGACAAGCTTTGACTAAGATGGCGAGAATGGACAAAACATAGGCGAGAACATCAACAAGACCTGGCTTCACGTACCTGGTATGGCGTATTTGAAATACACACATCAAACTGCGGTAATTCAGTCTTGATCACGTCCCCCAGGATAACCTCTAATTTTCTCTGTTCTGGTGTGCCTTGCACACGCTTCGTCACTTCGGCCGCCATGCGAGGATCCAACTCGACGCATATGCACTTTTTGGCGCGCTCCAGGATTCGCACCGTCAAGTTGCCTGTTCCGGGACCAATCTCGAGGACGGTGTCCGTGGGTTTTAAATAGGCTTTCTCGACAATAGCGTCGGAGACACCGGGATTTTTGAGAATATGTTGGCCGAAGTTGGTGTTGAACTTGAAGACATTGTTCTTGGAAGCCGCGGAACTGCCACCACCGGGTCCATTGTTTGGTCGCTCGTACGGTGTGTTGGAAGCGCCGTTGCGCTTAGACGGCTTGACTTTTCCCATCACGTGCGATTGGTGTTTCTGTCTTGGAACGAAGAAGGAAGAAAGGGTATCTTCTATGTGATATTGGGCGGTGCGTAGAATCGCGAACGAGGGGAGCGGGTTATCGATTTGGTGTTGCAAAGGAAACTTTTTTGAGAGTCCGGCGAGTTATCGATAAGGTGTGGTTGGCAACTTGGCACTTACACGTAGAGAGACGTGATCTCTGGGTCCACTCATCGGTTTACTCAGACTACAAAGCGCCATTACATATCGACGGACGACCAAGAGGCACGGACTAGACAGACTTGCGCATACACCACAATATACTCTGATTGTGTGTCTCTCTCAAGAGAGAAACTCAACTCCATTCTGCCTGGTCTCTCACCCGTGCGAGGCGCATAGCGCGCTCGAAAAGAAACGACCACCATGGCATCGAAGCTTGATTTCCTCAACCAAAAGGCACCCGAGAACTACGTTGCTGGACTTGGTCGTGGCGCGACTGGATTCACGACAAGATCTGATCTCGGCCCTGCGCGCGATGGACCTACGGAAGATCAAATCAAAGAAGCGCTCGCGAAACGCGCCGCGCAACTAGGTCTCGGGCCCGATGGCAAGAAGAAAGACGACGACGATGACGATGACGAACGGTTCCAGGATCCCGATAACGAGGTCGGCCTGTTCTCTGGAGGAATCTATGACAAGGACGACGAAGAAGCCGACAAGATATGGGAATGGGTAGATGAGCGCATGGACCGGCGAAAAAAACAGCGAGAAGCTCGGGAGAAGGCGGAAGAAGATGAATACGAGCGCAAGAACCCCAAGATCCAGAAGCAGTTTTCCGATCTAAAACGAGCTCTGGAGACGGTGACGGATGAGGAGTGGGCCAACTTGCCTGAGGTGGGAGACTTGACAGGCAAAAACCGACGAAGCAAACAAGCTCTCCGACAAAGATTCTACGCCGTTCCGGACAGCGTTATCGCTGCTGCGAGAGATGCGAACGAAATGAGTACCACGGTAACAGACGACGGACTGGCTTCCAGCGCCACGGATAAGGCCGACGGGACCATGACGAACTTTGCACAAATCGGAGCAGCGCGTGACAGAGTGCTGAAATCCAGGCTGGAGCAAGCATCGCGATCGAGCATTGATGCTACCAACGGCACCTCGACGAGTATCGACCCGCAAGGATATATCACGAGTTTGAACAAGATGCAAATGAGCGAGGCGCAAGCGCAAGTGGGCGACATCAATCGAGTTCGTGAGCTTTTGCAGTCCGTCGTCAAGACGAATCCCAACAATGCGCTCGGCTGGATCGCTGCCGCGCGTCTGGAAGAGTTGGCCGGCAAGATTGTGGCGGCGCGCAAGACCATCGATCAAGGTTGCGTGCGGTGTCCAAAGAGCGAAGATGCGTGGCTGGAGAATATCCGACTGAATCACGAGTCGCAAAACGCCAAGATCATTGCGCGGAGGGCTATCGAGGCGAACAACTCGTCCGTCAGATTATGGGTCGAGGCCATGAGACTGGAGAACATCCCCAGCAACAAGAAGAGAGTTATCCGTCAGGCTCTGGACCACATACCCGAGTCAGAAGCGCTGTGGAAAGAAGCCGTGAACTTGGAAGAGAACCAGGACGATGCCAAGCTGATGCTGGCAAAGGCCACCGAACTCATCCCTCTCTCCGTTGACCTGTGGCTAGCCCTCGCACGTCTGGAGACACCCGAGAATGCGCAAAAGGTCCTCAACAAGGCTCGAAAGGCTGTACCTACATCGTATGAAATCTGGATCGCCGCCGCCAGATTAATGGAGCAGCTCGGGCAAGCGAGCAAGGGTAATGTCATGACGACGGCAGTACGCGTCCTGGCCAAGGAATCTGCCATGCCCAAGAGGGACGAGTGGATTGCCGAGGCAGAGAAGTGCGAGGAAGAAGGGGCGATTCTAACGTGTCAGAACATCATTCATGCCACGCTTGGCTGGGGCCTCGATGAAGATGACGACCGCAAAGATACATGGATGGAAGATGCCAGAGCGAGCGTCAACAGAGGCAAATACGACACAGCGCGGGCAATATACGCCTATGCGATCCGAGTCTTTTACAACAGCAAGACACTCCGCATGGCGGCTGCAGACCTGGAAAGGAATCACGGCACAAAGGAATCACTCTGCGACGTGCTCGAACAGGCAGTCGATGCCTGCCCAACCAGCGAGGACCTCTGGATGATGCTCGCCAAAGAGAAATGGCAGGCCGGCGAAGTCGACAACGCTCGACTGGTACTCAAGCGGGCCTTCAACAAGAACCCCAACAACGAAGACATCTGGCTAGCAGCCGTAAAGCTCGAGTCCGAAAACGACAACGCCGAACAAGCCCGCAAGCTCCTCGAGATCGCACGAGACCAAGCCGCCACCGACCGCGTCTGGATGAAGAGCATCGTCTTTGAGCGCGTACAAGGCCACATCGACAGCGCCCTCGACCTCGCTCTCCAGGCCCTGCAACTCTTCCCCGCCGCGCCCAAACTCTGGATGCTCAAAGGCCAGATCTACGAAGACATGGGCAAAACCGCCCAAGCGCGCGAAGCATACTCCACAGGCGTCAAGGCCGTTCCCCTCTCCGTCCCCCTATGGCTTCTCTACTCACAACTAGAAGAGAAGTCCGGCCTGATCATTAAAGCACGCTCCGTCCTGGATCGAGCCCGTCTCGCCGTCCCCAAATCTGCCCGCCTTTGGTGCGAATCCGTCCGTCTGGAACGCCGCGCTGGTAACCTCGCCCAAGCCAAATCCATCATGGCAAAAGCCCAGCAAGAAATCCCCAAGAGCGGCCTTCTCTGGGTGGAGCAAATCTGGCATCTCGAGGCGCGGACGCAGCGCAAGCCGCGCAGTCTCGAAGCTATCAAGAAGGTCGATAATGATCCTCTGCTGTTCGTAGGCGTGGCGCGCATTTTCTGGGCGGACCGGAAGCTGGATAAGGCGCAGAATTGGTTTGAGAAGGGCCTAGTTCTGGATAGTGATTGCGGTGATAGCTGGGCGTGGTACTACCGCTTTTTGTTGCAGCATGGTACGGAGGAGAAGCGCGGGGAGGTGATCAGTAAGTGCGTGCTGAGTGAGCCGCGGCATGGAGAGGTGTGGGAGAGGGTGGCTAAGGATCCGAGGAATGCGAGGAAGGGGGTGGAGGAGATTTTGAAGTTGGTTGCGGAGGAGATGGAGCAGACGTGATGAGCTGAGAAGATATGTTCCTGCTGTGTACTTTACTAGACTAGCGATGAAGAACATGTAGGATCGTCATGAACAACAGGTCGATTGATGGGCGTGCCATTGAGCCGTCCATGTCCGAGATAGGGATGCTAACAAGTCGCACGAATTTTGAACGTTGAACACTGACAGGCGACGTGAAGGCGCTGGTGATTGATTAACTTACACACATTGGACCATCGGAAAGAGCATTTCATATGCACGAGTGTTGGACTTCTGGAACCACATCGGTACTCCGTACATGATATTCCTTCGCATTCAGTCTCTTTTCCCCACCGAACCCCTGTCACGGACGAATCTTCCTAAACAAAAACATATAGAAAAACGGAAGGGACAAAAGAAAGAAAGGAAAAGAAAGAGAAATATTTTTTACATTAGACAAGGCGTTCATTGTGACCAAAGAACGAGGGAAAAGGCCATCGTGCAAGTATGATGTCTACCGCCACACTTGCTTGCCTCCTTGTTGCCCCCCCTGCTGCCTGCCCTTGCTGTTCTCCACGACCGATCGATCCCCCGCAAAAGAGCCAAAAAACCGGACCGGTTCTCCACAACGCGCTCGATGTTCATCAACGTTGCTTCATTTGCTGCCACCGAACCAGCTCGAGATACCACTCTTGGCCTTGGAAGCTCCATCCTCCACAGTCTTGTCGAACTTGTCCACGGCCTTGATGGCCTCAGATTTGGTGTCCTTGACGTACGCTTCCGTTTGGCTCTTAATAGTACCGGCCTTCTTGTCAGCCTCGGCCCACTGTACGACGCGCGTGTTAGCAATGATCCATGTGACAGAAAAGGAAGCGGAACAAGCGGAAGCAAAGAGGAAGGGACATCGGGCGTACGGCTTTGTCTATTTTAGCACCCGTCTCGGCTCCAAAGTCCTTGAGATCCTTCTCGAGGCCGGGCTTGCTTCCGGGCATGGCATTCTTGACCTTGGCGGAGGCCCTGTGGACATCACCTGCAATTGCAGTGTTAGCGCAGGCCCATGTCGTCATCGGCCGCAGGCATCGCAGTCGACAGAATCAACGACATGGCGATTGAAGAACTAAGAGAGGCTTTCTCGTTGCCAGTGTCTACTGCGATCACCTTGCTCTCGATGCCTGTGTAAAGGCGACGTACTTTCAAACTTGTTCTCGGCGGCCTTGGGGCTGCCGCCAGCGCTGTACAGGTAATACCCAATTCCACCTGCGGCACCGAGGCCGAGGACAAGAGGCATGCGCGACTTAGACATTGTGTAGTAAAAAGGAGTATGGATGATATGGGGAGATGAGGAGATGGACGGCGACTTCTTCTTCTTTCACAAGGAAGATGGACGAGAAATACGCTCCGATGTGTAGAGGTGTACGTTGGACAGGAAGAGGTTGAAGGAGAATGAGTGGCCAAGCACCAAGAGAGCTCCAAATGCTGAGGCTTGCTGTTGCTGAGGCCGCGGACAGCAGCCGCAACGCTGATTCGCTGCGGGATACTTCATGACGTGTGGCCGAAATGCCCAAAGGAGACATTTCGTCATCACAGCCGCCCAAACGGTACCTCAAGGCTCATGCTGGAATGGAACTTGGCAAATGCACTAAAATTGCAGCTTGAAGTTGGACCGTGGGCTCCTTCCCTAAAACATTCCCCACCGAAGCCAAAAACGTGGAAATAAGAGTCGCCGGATGCATCTCGCATCGTGTTTGTCGCTACATGTACATAGCCGATGCGCATCTTCACTTTGTGTGGGCACCCGCATATCGCATAGTATTGTTTAGCTTTGTTGAATCCGTTGCTATTATTCTTACTTTGCTCACTCCTCGGATCTCTGACGGTCAACGATCTCGCCTACCTCTTACTCTGCTGCGCCTTGGGTTCCCGCCGCTGATATAACGCACTGCGGGTTACATACCAAATTCGCAACGGGTGTGGCTCGCCACCAGCCAACATCGCCAGAGTCGTTGCTACCGACGCCCGCTTACGACCGCTTCAGCTTCTGGCCAAATCCCTCGTATCGATTGTATATGCCGCAGTAAAGCGCACTTTTATTCCGCACCCCCGCGGAGCGTATCATGCTTGAGTTAAGGGCCTGGCAATGGTGAAAGTTCGGAGCTCTCGCCGGGTTGCAGGCCTCAAACCTAATGACTACGACCATGAAATTGGCCTCGTGAACGACGAGAGAGTTGGAAATATCCCGGACAGTGCGACTCAGTCCGCTGCAGATACTCGGCGTGCCTCTACAGCATCGCCTTTGGTCTCTTCTGCGGAGGAAAGTGAGCAAAGCCAACGTCAGGCTTCCGGCAGCTCAGACCCCCAAGAGAATACGAACCCTTGCCATGGCCAGGACGATGCGCCCCGTCCAGCTCTGTCTCGGCAAGAGACCTGTCTGGCATCTCAGGATCCTCTCCCTCATCCTGCGATGCAGCCATCCATCGAAGTGCAAGGTAAGCCTGCCGCTGCGTTGACTCTGGTACAGCGTATATGCGTATATGTCTTGTTTTACACCGCGCATTCGGACCATGAACTCACAGAGTACTTGTAGCTGCCACTCCTGACGTATTCCATGATGAAATGCAACGTGCCATGCCGAAACGCCCTCAAGAGCTTCGCGAAACTGCTATCGATATTATGTACGAGAATGAAAGAGGCTGTTTCATGTGCGGCGCCGCACTATTTTCTTCCAAAGCCCTCGGCGGATTAGACCCCTCTGCTTGGAGTGAGTAGAAGCTCGCACTTTCAAACCGGAAGCCTTTTACTCGGCGAACATGTGCTGACTACCGCTAACAGCCAATGCCTTTCACAAACCATCTCCGACCACTATTCGCACCGCTGTCGTTCCAGACCCGTCTTGGGAGTGGGTTTGGCCGGAGTGGCGTGTCAACCACCAGGATGACGTTGATGAAGGAGGCTGGGAATACTCTTTTGCATTCGCCAAAGCATTTTCGTGGCACACAGCCCAGTGGTGGAATTCGTTCGTGCGCAGAAGAGCCTGGATCCGAAAGAGGGCAAAGAGGCAAAATCCGGAAACGGACTCTAGCGGAAACGTACTCAACTCGAATTACTTCGATGTACGACCGGCCTCGTCACGTTCAAAACATCGGCAGTCGACTGGAAGTCTTGTTAGCAGCCGCGATCTCAGCAGGTCAAGCATAACCAAATCATTCATTAAAGAAGTTCAAGAAGAGAAAGCAGAGTTGGAGATTGAAGACATTGAAACATTACTGTCCGTACTGCGTACATCAAGGATCGATCGCGAGAAGAGAGAGGCCGTCGACAACTACCTTGAGCACGCAATAGATCTGAGTGCTCTCCAGGATGAGATGCATGAGATCATGGCCATTCTTGTGTTTCAGGCATCACGGAAGCAGCTGTTGGCCCATCTCATGCGACAGTTTGATCAAGTCGTGCGCAGATTGGCGGAAGATGACAAAGGCAATGACAAGAAACTTTTGCAGCGGAAAGAGGCGCTAGAGGCTGCAGTCCAACACGCGGATGAAGAAGTTAGCAGGTTGGCCTACTGGAGTGACATCAAGAAGATGGCCGAAAGTGGTCATCTCAGGCTATCACACAATGAGGAACAGAACTGGCTCGACACACGTCCCGGGCTCGATGGCAGCGGGCCAACTGCGCCGAACCGTGGAAAGTTGCCTGGGTCGAAATGAGGAGATGCTGGCCATCGACTGAGTCCATGTTCTTGTTCACCTTGTTTTCTTCCCGTTCCTCATTTTGATCTTTTTATCTGGCAGCCAGAGCACTCACTCCTTTGTGGACCGCACATTCCAAGCACGGCATAGACCTCATGATTGTCTCATTTTTTGCTTGATGTCTCTCGCCAAGCCATATCTTGGAGACACGCATCTGCCTTGTGAGTCGTGGGCATTTGCCATTACCACAGCATTTAATGGAAACGAGCACTGAGCAGGCGTTTGTGGGAGGGTCTAGAGCAGTTTTCTTCGACTCAGAAAGGAAAAAAAATCAAAATAAAGAGAAAAACGTGCATTTGACAAGCAAGCAGAGTCATTTTAGATACTGAATATCAAGGGCCATTATCATAATACGGAGTAAGTGAGGGCCTAATGGCAGAAATGCATCCAATTTCCCAAAGTTGGTGATGCTCCACGTGACTCTGTGGGTCCTCGCGCTGCAAGTGTTTTCGCAAACCCTCTACATATCGTGAACCTGATTATATTGACATGCACTTAGTTCTCATAATGCGACACGACACATGACCAATGTCCTTGGGCATCAGGCCAGTATGGCGGCACGGTTTCCGGAGCATCGCAACACCCCGGCCGCAACTTGCTTGGCCACGCGGCCTGCGTTCTATACTGTCCACGTCGTCGTTGTCGACTAGCCACGGCCACAGCTCTAGTAACAACCTCGAAACCCTTCTGGAGCTTCACGATGTGCGAGACCATGTCGCCGTGGAAGCAAAACCGTCTAAACGCATGCGGTTTACGACCGTGGGCGCGCGAAAAAAAAGCAAGCGCCAGACCAGTCATTTCGTTCGCACGTTCCGAGAGACCTCCCTCGAAACCCAGAAACCCGAAGAAGAGAGAGTCGAGTCGGCCTACGTACCGGTCGCTCGCCAGTACCCAAAGTTGGAGGCGGCATCATTATCAAGACAAGTGGATATCGACCGATGCGCTCACGTGCAAGCAGCATTCGACAAGATCTGGAAGAAATACGACCGAGTAGCCCCAACATGGGAGCAGACAATGAGCGTTTTGAAGCGCATGAACACGAAGCGCCCCGGGTCTGAAATGGCTGCTATACGGGTTTCTTTCCCCCCGGAAACGTCAACGGCCGTAGGAAGCAAACGAGTCGAATTTATGGATTCCACAACCGGTACGGCGGCAAAGTTGCGCATCGTGGCCAACCGCCTCAATCCCTCGTCACTGTTGCTGCGAGGTAAGAGCGCCGTCATCGCCTCGGCTGCGGAGGAGCTCAGCAAGGAATACCCCGGGGCTCGGATATTCAAGCTCGGTCACGTATCTACACTGGATCTCGAGTCGACACAGCTATGGCCTCCAGTCGAAAACGCCGTGGACCATTCTACCGACGCCCTTGCGGAGGGAGTGTCGTCGCCGTCGCCGTCGCCGCCTGCCATGGAGGATGGCTTCTTGCTGCATGAGGAAAGCCGGACATACTGGATCGACCAACCGTACGAAAAGACGCCAAAGCCGAGTGTTTGGACCAAGGAGTCGTTTGAGACGTACGTGAAGGCGCTCGTGCGTGGCAAGTTGCGCTCACACCTGGCCATGAAATACTATCGAGAGAAGAGGCCGGACGGCCATCTCATCGACACGGAAGGCATCCGAGTCCGCATGATCATGGATGCCTTTGAAGATCCCTCGGCGCGCGAATGCATCACGCTGCCCGTCTTTAAGCTAGCCCTGGGCTTCATGGCCATGAGAGGCGGCCACCGAGCCTCGGGCGATCAGCTCTTCGCCCTTGCCGAAGACATCCACCTGCCCATGGACACGGAAGTCTTCAACATCATTCTCGAAGGCTACGCGGCCAAGCGAGACGTATCCTTTTTCCACCAGACTCTCCAAAGGATGGAGATGCGCTGCTTCGTTCCCAATGCGCGCACGTGGCTTATTTTTCTGGGCCTCGTCCAGCGAGACGACGTGCGCCGCCAAATCATCTCGACCATGTACGAGCTCGGCCTCTTCAGTGGTGCTGCCACGCAGCGAGGCATCGCCCGGGTCATGGCCAGCGGCGACGCCTACGCCGCTTTTCGAGCCGGAAAGACCCTCGAGCAGTTCCTCGCAGACCAGACCAGGCGCTACGGACAGGGCTGGTTCACAACGGGGGCCAAGAACGCCATCATCAAGGAATTCATGCGCTTCGATGGAAGGTTGGGCGCTGCCACCCGCTCGGCTGCCTTTCTGTCGCTTGTCGAGCGCCCTTCGGACGACGGACAGGCCTTTAACATCAGCACCCCATATGCTCTCCTGGAGGGCTGCATCGAAAATGGAGACTGGCGGACAGCGCTCTGGACCCTGACCTTCATGCAGACCCACGCCTGCGAAACCACCGACCGCATCTACAGCCTCCTTTTTTCTCTGGCCTTCCTCACTCGCGCGCCGAGCTCGCTTGGCGTCATCATCTTTTACGCAATCCTCGAGCGGAAGCTCCGCCAGCCGGTCCGGCGGCCTGCTCAGGATGTTCTCCTCCGCAAGCTCCTCCACAGATACCCTGTCAAGGTCTTTTCCGCGAGCATGGCGGAATTGCTGCGGGAGAACAAAGTCGGTAGCGTGAATTCGGTCGTTGCGGGTGTGGAATGGGCCATCTTGAAGAGTCTGGATGGGTATGAGCCTATGGAGAGTCTGGCGGGTGCGTTGACGTTTGCGTGGCGGGGGGTGGATTTGCCTTCTTTGAGGAGAGCGTTTTATCTGAGGCAGAAGCAGATGCAGGAGGAGCAGTCTGCCGATGCTGATGATGCTCAAGATACTGATCGAGAACCTCATCAAAAGACTGATCAAAATACTTCTGAAAAGAATTATCTAAAGGTTAATCAAAATCTTGATCAAACTCTTGCCCAAAAGGCTGATCAACAGGCTGATCAGAATCCCGACCAGAGGCCTGAACAAAACCCTGAACAAAACCCTGATCAGAATCCTGATCAAACGCCTGACCAAAAGACCGATCAAAAGGCTGAAAATGACACCGTCTTGCAAGACTTCAGGGCACAAAACATAGCCATCACATTTCGCGACAAAAGTGGCCAGCGACCGCCCCTAACTATGCGTCTCGACACCGCCTTCGACCCGGACACCATGCTACGCTCTGGATCTTTAGCCGTTGAGGCATCTTCCCCCATGTTCGCCTCTGCCTTTGCCATTCTAGATCATACTTCTACGGCCTCGACCCCAAAGGCCTCTACCAATCGCTCCTACTACCGCTCTCTCCGCCGCTCCGCCTACCGCTCCCCTCGCCCCCCCAAAACCTGGCCAGGCATCGATCTCGACGCCGTACTCGAACTACGGTGACCTATATCTATTGGCGCCCCATCGCAGTGATTCTTCAAACGCGTTTACATGTACGATCTGCACGGGATTCTATACCCACGTGCTATATATTCTGTACGATATTCTTTACTTGCATATGCATACAGGGAGGTTGGGAGGGGGAAGGATGAATATATATACCCATTTACAATCAATTAGCCCATCGTGGCACTACAATTACAAGTATGCATCGCGTCTGTGTGGTCGTGAACTTGAGTGAGATGCCTCCACGGGCCCCGGGGCAGGACAGGCAAAAGACCCGGGTGCGTTGGAGATCAAGGCCACCGAGGTTTATCTAGGTACATACCTTAGACAGACAATACTTGGCCCGAGGAAGCGGCAACGCGCATGCACTTGAAACAGTGTTTGTTGCTTGTCAAAGGCTAAAATAAAACACACCGACAGATGCTGGAGTTGTCTCACACGTGAAGCAGGTTGTCAATGGGGCGCCAATTCCACATGGGGCCCAAGCACAGGGACTCCCATTGATTAGGCATTGTATAATAAGCATTAAGTCGAGCACAGAAGAGCGGCGCAGATCGAAGAGGAGCATAGGTCAAATATAGGTTGAGCAGCAGCAACGAGGCACTCCTGAAGAGAGAAAACAAGATATATCTATGTCGCACGACTCAGTTCGGTTCCGAGGCTGCACGATGATGCAGCCCCCCGCACCCATCCACCTCTCCCACTTCCTTTGCCCTTACATCTGCTCGCCTGTCTGCCTGCCATTTGCCCACCCTTCTTCTTTTCTTGCCTTCTCCCGTCCCCGGCCTTGGAGCATGATGCACTGAAAAAAGGGAAATAGAAACTCGGTAAAAGTGGAAGAGAAAAACAATACACACACTAAAGGAAATAAAGGAATAAAAAAAAAAAGGGGCATCAAGACGGTCGAAATTAGAACAAGAGCCAACCCATAAAAACACCGTGTACGGTCACCGCGTCCACGTCCGTTCCCAATATAAACACTGTTAATGGCGAAAAGACCTCTTAATCCTACTTTGTCGCCGTTTCCGTCTTATCCTTGTTCCCCCGCTGTTCGGCTGAGTTGCCTGTCTCGTGGTTGCTGTTGTCATCGTGCTCGGTCGTCGTCGACTGGGGGCTCGACTCTCGGTTCATTATGCGGCTTCTGTCGGCCTTGCGAGGGACGCAGGGCACGAAGCTGTTGCATTCGTCGTCCGTGTCCTTGATGGTTTCCCATACTTGACTGTCGAGGTCATCGTCTTCGTCGGCATCGTTAAACATATCGGTATCATCTGAATCGGTGAGAACCTCTGTGCCATCGCCAAGAAAGATGATTCGACCTCTGTACCCACCAACGCCGAAGCCCCTGCCTTGTGTCTGGGCATACCCCTCATAGCGACTAACGCTTCCCTCGTCATTGTGGTGGACTCCGGGACCACGGAATTCGGCTGAACAAGGTGTGCTCGTGGTCAGTTTCAGAATTTTTGCTTGGAGAGGGACAGTTAAAAGCCGAGACTTGGATGATTCATCGTACCATACTCGGGGGGGGCGCAGGGCCCGTCACCGTTGGCGACTCTCTTGGCAATCTCCTCGTACCACTCGTCCTTGGTTCGGCCGCGGAGAAATCCGACAATGGTCATTGTCATGTTGTCGCAGCCAACGCCGCCAGTTTCCGAATTGGATGCCAGGCAGTTGTCCATCATGTTCTCGCAAATCTTGTCTAGTTCTTGCTTTGCGGCAATGCCTCGTCGGACAAACTCGATGACCGCCTGGGAAGATTGACAATCCCAGATGCCTACAAAGGCGTTGCGTTAGCTTACAACTGTCGCCACGCGACATATAGTATACGTAGGGGTAGGAGAGAAAGGGTACCCACCGTCGCACGCGAGAACCATGAATTCATCTTCGTCAGTGAAATCGTGTTGCTCCACGTCGGGGAAGGCGGTGACAATTTGTTGCTCGGGGGGCAACTCAGCACTCTTCTTGAACTCGAAATCACCAATGGCGCGCGACAAGGCCAGGTTTCCATTGACACGTCCAAAGTCGACGAATCCGCCGGCGGCTGTGATGCGATTCCTCTCGTCTGAGGGTTGCGTTTCAAATGTTAGTGCGCATCCCTGCGGGAGCCTACAGAGCCTGTGGGAACGGGGCAGAGGTTAGGCAACGAAACCGGCGCTTCTGGCTCGACTGACTTTCAAGTTGGGGTTTGTGATCTTGAGACATGGGCTTTGCTCGGCCCTTGACACCGAGAACACACCGCGAATCTCCCGCGTTGGCCTATAATTTCCCCGTGGTCAGAATCCGATGACGCGCGTTGACGACGTTTGTTCTTGAAACCCAAAGGTCACATGGGCCAGGGCAAATTTGTGTACATACGACATAGAGCTTCTTATCGGTGATCAGAGTGACGCAGGCAGTACAGCCCGAAACCTCCTCCTCGTATTTCGGGTCTGTTTTGCAGGCAGATAGTCAGCAAGCGAATTCCGCCGTGCAGACAGCTCAGATCGTACCATTGAGAATGGCGCGGTCGGTGGCGAGGAATCCGTCCTTAAGGCCCTGCACATAGTCCCCAGACTTGAAGGTGTCCTGCTTCAAAATAATATTATGAATGTTTTCGCCGGAAAAGGTGGCTACTTTTTCGCCTCCGTGGCCGTCGTATACGCCAAAAAAGGAGAGTCTGGACGGGTGGATCTTGGCATCGAGGTCGGCACCTTGGGTCGCCAGGTTCAAGATGTTCGTATGGGCGTCCTCCATGCTGATACGCCAGCCCTGCATGGCGGACACGCCGTAGATGAGTCTTTCATCCTCGCCTCTGTGTGAAGTCTGTGGAGAAGAAGGAAGAGAAGTGGTCAGTCAGCACGGGTCTGCCATGGATAAAGTAGAGGTGCCTGGTGAGACGCAGTGTAGTTCTTTGGGAAGAAGCCGTTTTGTCGACGTTGAGTCCTTGTCATCGTCCACAGCCGGAGACCCGAGAAGAGGGACGCAGCTCCTGGTGGGGTTCGTGGTGAACAGCAATGAGGGGTTGACTTGACAGCTCAAAGCCAGACAGCTGGGCGGGGTGCGGAAGGCAATGAGGCATTGCAAAGTCTTCCCGCCGGCCACGATAGAAACGGGCGCGAGGCAGACAGCGCCCTGCGAGCGGCAGACGAAACAGAGATGCAGAGATTTCGGAGAGGGATCCAGGGCGGACGAACCTTTTCGACGACAGGCTCCGAGAGAGTCTGACCCATGGCAGCGACAGGCTGGGGCAGCAGAAGCTACTGCACAAAAAGGCCCCTTGGGATTGGGGATATGCAAAAGAAGAGAGGAAGGTCGAGGGCGAGCAGTGTGTGTGTCAGGCGTCGCGAAGGAGGGCAGGAAAAGATGACTGCGAGAAAGGGTCTCCGCGGGGCGACGAGAATGACGGACACACGGGGGGGGGAGCGGGCAGGGGTTTGGACCGTTTGGACCGTTTGGCGTGGGATCGGAGGGAATGCGAAGTAGATGCAAATTGAGATGTGGTGGTGATGGTGGGTGTTGGTCGTTGTGGTGCTGCTGCAAGAGCCTGCAACTACTAGCGAAGCGGGATACCTCACAGGTATGTACCTGCAGAGCACAGAGCTGTGACAATGTACCTTCCCTAGCTGTATCTTCAGACACTTTTCCCTCTTCCGGCACCCGTTGTCTGCTGTTTTCTGCTGTGGCAAGCCCGCTTGCTCAGTGCTCAGTGCTCAGTGCTCATCACTGCTCAGTGCTCACTGCTCACTGCTCTCCCCACAGCCTCGGGTACGGAGTAAGGTAGGTAGGTACCTTGAGGTAGAGGTATGTACATATGTACCTCTTTTCCACCACAGCCGCAGCCAAGCTGAACACAGCGGCCATAATAAAGTACGGAGTAAAGTCGCCACAACATATCTTCCCGACCACCCAACAAATACACTGTGACTCGTGAGTACCTATGATTTACAGCTACACATGCTGTATGTATAACAATGTATATCCTTACTTTGAGCCAGATTACTCGCCATTTCGACGCGCGTGATCCCTCAGCTCAACCATGAGGCGCCGCCAGGTCGCTCTCTGGTTTCACTCACCGCTGAACGCTTGGTCTCGGCCTTGCCTGGGCCTTAATGACTACGCCTTATGACGACCTAATAAAGGGCCTCTCCCGCCGTAGACTAGAGCTTATTACTCTTCGCGGCTTGTCATCGTCGTGGTGTTGCAATTATAAGTTAGGGCTCCTGTTGGGCTCGGCACGCAAGGCTGAAATGAAAGATTTTGTCCTTTCCCGCCAGCCTTTCTTCGCTCTCTCTCCGTCCAATCCCATTCCCCTCTCTCTAATTCACGTGCTTCCCCCTTTGAGCACCTACCAAGGGCTCGCATCCTCGGTCAATATATTCAGCAGCATCTAGACACCTTTTTAAAGCCCTCGAGGCTCGCACACAGACGAGCGAGTGCTCAATAGTTCAGAGCTATTGTGGGGATATTGAGCCTTCCTCTTCTCTCCTGTTTGCACAAAAATAATATCCAACAAACCGCGCTTATTGGCGCGCTGCGCTAGCGGGCGAGACATTGAGTTGATGAAAACCCGTGGATGGGGCCGAATAGGGCTATGGGGAAGCAGCCGACAGCCGAGCAGCCGGCCATTTCGTTAATGACCGTGTGCCCGGAGACCGGCTACGGAGCATTCATGCACTCAGTTATTAGGATTTTGAAATTTTGAAATCGGCACGCATGGCGGTGGTGCTGTTGACGCCCTGTATGTACCCTACAGAGTTGCTCTGAAGAAGAAATTTTTCCTTGGGGCTTATTATTATGCCCGAGTAATAATGCTACCTACGCTGTGCTGAGTTTTGCTTTTGCCGTTTCTCCAGCGGGTTACATATTCTCAGACGACCTGTCAACTTGTATTGCGTCATGCGGTCTGGGAATTGCACGGGCGTAACAGGCAACAACGCGCAACGAATCACACATCAACCTCAAGAGTCAAGGCCCTTCTTTTCTTCTTTTGCTTCTTCCACGTTTGACACATCAAATGAAAGCAGCCGATTGGTACCTATCGCATTACCTCGGGAGTGAGTCAATTGAGTGCATGACTGGATGGGAAAGGCGAGTGAGAAAGAGTAAGACATAGAGAAAAGAGCAGATAAAGAGAAAAGAGCAGGATATAGGGAAAAGAGAAAAGGGTAAATATAGAGCAACGAGCAGGATAGGATAGAGAGAGATAGCAAGATACAGAGAAAGGATACAAGTACAGAGAAAAGCAAGATATAAAGAACGACAAAACACAACGAGACTCGAAAAAAAAGAGATGGGAGCAAAAAAGGGCAAAGAACTGAAGAGAAACTCCGGTCACCGCACACTACAAAAACGCCGTAAAACTCCCATCAGACTTCTTCGTCGAATGCTCCCGTAACCAACTATCCACGTCCCTCCCCTCACTCACAAACCCCCTCCCCCCGGACATATGAACATCCTGCTGCCCACTCCCGCGCCTCATCCTCGACACAATACTCCCATGCAACCCCATCTGCCCAGGCGACCCCCGCATCGTATACCCCCTATCCCTCCATCGACTCCCCGCCATCACCTCCGGGCTCACGGCCGCTGCTGCACCATCATCATCAGCAGCATCAGCACTAGCTAGACTTGGCCGTGACGGATGAAACGGCGACTCCTCCACCAGTTCTTTGTACGAGCGCTCAGCTTTCACAGGACTACACCGCCCAATGATCCTCCAGTTCTCAGACGACGTGAACGACACCCCCGTCCCGACGCCCTTCCCACTCGAAGATCCGAAGTTTCCTGATCCTGCAAGCGGTGCAACTGTGGCGGGTCTGCTGCTCGCTTGATCTGCTACACTCCCACTGAGGTCGCTCTGTGCAAGGGTAAACCAGTTCGGATCCGAGATGTCTCTTCCAGCCGTAGACCCCGTGGTCCATCTGGTAAGAGCTCCGGAGGTATAATCCGCATCTGCCTCTGCATCTGCATCCGCGTGCGTACCCACGTTCTTGAGATACGCCGGCAGAGCAACCGAACTAGACGTCACGCCAGAGTGTCCCCCAACGCTATCATGCGCAAGGGGCGACCGATCCGATGTATGTGCAAACAAGGCCATGGGCTGCGAGACAGGTTTCCTCTTCAGGGGCGTATAGTTCCTGTCCAGAGCTGCAAGAGCCGCATCCCTCTTCTGGTGAGACGGATGCACTGCGCCAGGAAGGACTTGGTACGTCGATCCCGAGTAGGTCCTATCTGATTTGCGACTCGGTGATGATTTCTCACTGCTGCTCGCGAGTTCTGCGTTGCCTGCATCGATTGTGACCCAGGATTGTCGGCCGTCTTCGCTGGCTATGTTGCTGATGCTGCGGATGGTGGTTGTGCGGGCTGCATCGACGGCCATGCGGCGAGGGACTCCGAAGGTGGAGTGTCCGCCGAGGGTTTCTGAGCTTCTTCCGTGTGATGACATGGCTGAGCTAGAGCGGTCGCCTAGGGAGGCTTCGGTTGTTTTGGTGACGAGTTTCTCGGAGTGGACAAAGACACCGCCGCCGCCGCCGCCGCCGCCGCCACCTAGTGTGGCTACTTCTTCCATGGAAGTCACGGAGTCGTTGGGTCCGGGAGCACAGAGGACGGGACGGGAGATGTTGGATCGGTGATGAGAATCGCCTAGGTTGGTGCCTTGGTTGCGACGTCGTCGCCGGATGTAGCACAGTAGGACGAGGAGAAAAACGGCCACGAAAATTACGGGAATAATGGTGGCTAAGAGAATTTCCCCCGTGCTGAGATGATGGTCTGACTGCGCCTGAGCTTCATCAGAGCCGTCACCTGTTGTCTTGGTGGCAGCAGCCGTGGCGGTGGATGTCGTAGCTGAAGTCCCTGTGGTAGTGGTGCCGTCCACAGCGAGGAAATTAATGTTGATGGTTTCGTGTTCTGTGAGATCAGAGCTCTTGGAAGATGCTTGGATGGAGAGCTTGACATCTCCGCTTGACGTCTTGGGTACTTGACCCGATAGCTTCAAGCCGTCCACCTTGATCCAATCTTCGTGTGGGCTCGTGGACAATGTGATAGCGATATCATCGGGAGTCCTGAAGTACTTGGCTAGATCAAGATCGAGCTCACTCCCCGGCCTGAGATGGAGATCCTCAATCGTCGACGCGAATAACCCGGTTGCGACGTTGACAACCATGAGAACATCGAGATTGTCTGAGAAGTTGTCTTTAAAGGTTACTGTGAAGTTGGCCGCGCGGTCTCCCTCCCGGGGGGTGCCGTGGAGTTTCCAGGATTTCTTGTCAAAAGATAGCCAGCTGGGCATGTCCTTGACCGCCACTGTCAATCCACCATCTCCTGTAGCGACTTGCTTGCCATCGAGCTTGATTCCCTTCTCCAGGCCATCGTAATTCACCTCAGTGCCACGGCTCGAGTTGAGCATAACAATCGGAAAATCAGTCGTGAGTTTATGGCTCCCGACCACGATGGAGAACTCAATCGATGACGCAGAAAAGCCTACAACATCCGAGGCAACGAGCTCAAAGTTGAATGCGTGAGGTGGTTGAATCAGAGACTCAATCGCCGGCGTCCTGCCACTGAACGTCAAGGACGACGCATCAAACTTGACCCAGGCCGGCAGAGGGCTGCTGTCTCCAGAAACGGCGTAGTAGTTCAAGTCGGTCTTGCCAAACGTGCCCTGGTCGAATGAGAAATTGAAACTCGTAGACGGGTATGACAGGATGGACGAAGGAGCAGAAAAGTTGCCGAAATTATGAATCTGCTTTTCGAGGGGGATTTCCACTTGCGGCGCTGACTGTCGCGAAACCACGACCACTGCATTCATAGACGTCGAGCCCTTGCCATCTGTCGCAATGATATCAACTGTCTGCCCAACGACTTCTCCCGGGTGGACATCCCCTTCCTTTGGGGTACCAAACAGGCGTCTTCCCTCGCTATCGATGGACAACCAGCTAGGATGCTCGCCGAGGGAGTACGAAATTTTGGAATCGGACTGAAATGTCGACGGCGAGAACGAGTAGGAAAAAAACTTGTCTATTCTGGCAGCAAGCGGCAGCTGCGCATTGAAAGGAAAGTATATCGTAGGCTGGCTGTTTGCTAGCTGGGCGCGAAGCAACAGAGCCACAGTCGCTAGTAGTAAAGCCATTGCGAAACCACAGGACGGTTGAGATTCGGAAACAGCCTCTCTCTAAGAAGCGCTTCTATTCAAGGTATCTTGGCCAGCGATTGCGCTTCACAAAGCCATATACAATACGGTAAACGGTGGTCTCGGTGATGCCTGCAAGCAAGGAACGAGAGACAAAGAGTGATGTATCAAAAATAGAGAAAGAGAGAGGAAGAGAGAGAGAGGAAGAGAGAGAGAGGAAGAGAACGACAGAAAGAACAAAATGAGCTGGAGGCAAACACCACAGATTAGGTAGCCCTCGAAGAGCCATCGTCAAAAAGGCTCTTAGAAGCAGAGCTACTGCCCTCTTCATTCCTTGCGAAATCCATTCAAAGGGTCGTTGTACGACTCCAAGAGGTGCCTTTGCAGAGCGGCGCGTCGATAAGAGCGTAGGCACAAGGGCCCATTGCGACAAGAGGCGCAGTGTCTTGGAAGGGAGATTCCAATGAGTATAGACAGTATGGGAAGGATAGTCACAGGAGAATGGTCATTAACGCGCTGATCGCGCAGCGTGAGTACCGAGGGCTGGGGAGGGTGAAATGCGGCATTCCAGGCTATTGGCCCCGTCCTCAAGGGGGGTTTATGACTGCAAGGTGAGACCATTTGAAGCTGTAGGTATCGCAAGTCGCGAGCGCGAATCCAAAAAGGCATCTCTTAATCTAGCCTGCCTGCTTAGGAACATGATTGCTGGTTGAGCGCATCGAGCGCATCTGAGGTTCTGCGATGGCTTCGATTTCTTCATGTGTGCCAAGTCGTGCATCCCGCGCCACATGCATAATGTGTCCCTTTTTGCCGTGCCGTGCAACAAGGGAGGATATCGCAAGAAGAACGTGGCAAGTGGACTCTAAGAGGGATTTAGGAGCCGATAGCTGCCTTTTTGCAGGACATCCAATTTTCAATATATGAGCGTGTCAAGGCATGTACGGAGTATGTAGGTACATTGAAGCAGAGGTGTTCTTGGCGCCGCGGTGGTCGTTGATAGGTAGGCGTTGATGACGCAGCCATGATATGGAAAAAGATCTCCCAGCCTTCGCTTGGTTTTCTTTTCGACACATTCTTCCCTCTGTCGGCTTTCCATTGCTGCCCGAATGGTATTGTCCGGCTCGGTCAGTTTACTATTTGGCGACTTGAAGTGTCTGAGGAAGCTCTGGCAGATCTTCAACGCTGCCGCACAATGAATTCAGATGAAATCCAAATCTGAACCTCACAGTCAAGACTCAAGTGCATGGCCATTTGCTGCGATGAGGGGAGAGCTGGCCGCTTTCACAGCGGTCGATAGTGGGCTTCCCTTCCCCTCGGGTCAGTAAATCCCCTGCAGAGGGACGCTGGCCCACCTTATTAGCGGCCCTTGTAGCCTTGTAGGAGGTATTAGGTAGACTGTCTCACATTATTTACGGAGTACAAGCCGTGAAATGCACCATGTCTGGAACCGCAACCTCTGAAAGGAATCAAGCCGATAGCCTCACTCTGCCTCCAAGACGAACCAGGAGAACGTATCCAGCAGAATCGCAGCAAGATGAGCCGTCCATCCTCCCCGCCGCTCGATCCACTCGTCGTCAGTGAAGACTTGACGCCCTTGCCCGACCTGAAGAGTGCAGGAAATGCGCACATTGATTTCGACGGCCAACTGAGCACGCCTCTGGAATATCATGAAGACGTGAGGACAGGATGCGGAGGCCAAACATGGCCCGCGGGGCTGGTGCTCGGGAAACACCTGCTGCGATACCACAGAGAGAAGATGCAAAATGCGAGAATGTAAGTTATTCTTCAGATAGGGGCGCCAATCAACGTCAAAAGGTTGCTTTTCATGTTCGGCATGTCCTCCTTCTCCTTTCCTGGCTGCATTTTTTTGGCCTGTCAGAAGCGGGGTCGAAACGGCATGTCGTCGATCAGCAGATAAAATCCCTCTCCCCGATGAGTACTCCCTGCCCGATAGGTATGTACCTCGTACAGAACATCGGATGGGGAAGCAGAGACGAAATGCATTTTTACATTTTTATTAGCAAAGTCGATCAGGGCTGACGCGAGAATTCTACAAATGCAGACTGGAGCTTGGTGCTGGTGGCGGGCTCGTGGGCTTAGCTGTGGCGCTTGGCTGTGGCGGCAACGCCAGCCTGATTGTGACGGACCAACAGGAGATGTTTGACCTGATGGACACGAATATTCGCTTGAACAAGCTCGAGCGCAGAGCCAAGGCGCTGATTCTGAATTGGTGAGTCGTGGCCATTCTGTTTATTATACCTCTTCTCCGTATGGTTGGGTGAATTCGCTTTCATCTCGGTGGACTGACACAACATGCAACTTTGCTCTCGACTTATAATAGGGGTGAAAGCCTCCCCGAAGAAGTTGTAGCACAAAAGCCCGACGTGATCATAGCAGCAGAGTGTGTCTATTTCGAACCAGCTTTCCCTCTTCTCATGCAAACACTGCGAGACCTGTTTGCCCTGAATGACGAGGCAATTGTATATTTTTGCTTCAAGAAGCGAAGAAGAGCTGATATGCAGTTCGTCAAGCTGGCAAAAAAGGCCTTTCTGGTGGAGGAGCTTTTTGACCAGGACCGGCCTGTATTTGAACGCCAGTCCTTGTTTCTCTTTTCGTTTCAAAGGAAACCCACAAACCCTAGCCAGGGGCGGCCTCGTCTTCCCGCAGGAAATGTGCAAGCAAACGCAGTGCACGAGGATTCATAGTACATACATATTTCTACAGGAACTGTCACGATTCACACGTTACAACTGGTGTTGAGCGACGGTTGACGTCAGATATGTTTGCATCACAATGACCAGAAAATTGCAGGATGGAGTCTCATTCGGTAATTATCAGAAGCCAAGGGGGGCATGCCCCGCACTGCATCTCAGTGACTGTTGTTGTCCCATTCAATCTGAACGCACGCTTCATCTTTTTCTTACAAACGAATTCACCCTTCAGTACGGCGTGGTCAATTCAGTGACAGTCAATTCAGTGACAGGTACATCTTCGATTCAGCATCAATACGAGAGTATCTACTCCGTATATCGTACCTGTTAGTCTACGAGCCGGTCTTGCCACCAGTCTCCACATGGCAACATGAAACGAGCCAACCTTTTTATCCTGGCAAAGGCCTGGAGGCTGGCAAACATCCACGAACCGCCTCAGATTGAGGCCTACCCGGCTGTCTGATCTCGACATCAAAGGCTTCAAAAGACCCGAATGGAGGCCTCATTCGTGGAGTTATCATGTGGCTGTTGCCTTGTGGTAGGACGAGCTTGCTCAGTAACATGCCTCACAAAGCATCGGATGCCAGCCGGACGGCTACATACCACGAATCACGATTCATGACGCCGCAGGCGGGGATGTATCCATTCGCGGCCGCGGTGCCCATTCCTACTTCGATGGTCTGATCATGGATGGGCCATGGCCCATGGCCCATGGGGTGATGGACGAAAAGCATGCTCGGGATTATTATGCAGCTCGACTTTTCGACTTGCACGGCAGCGAGATGGTGTTCAACGACAGACAGTAGAGATTCTTCAAGCGGCGGTCAGCAGCTACACACCCGAACGAGTTGCATCGCCTTTGATGCTACCAAAATATGCAAGCAAGTCCTTGTTGACGATACTCTCTCAGCCATGTGGCGTGGAGAAAATAACATCCACACTAGACCAGTCGAACTGTAACGTCAGTCCCGTACCTAACCGTCCTAACGTCACCAAGCAGTAGGGCGAAGCAGCCCTCATGCTGGAGATTCTTTGCAATCCCATGTACGGAGTAGGTACCTACCTATGTGTTCCCAAGCTTTGCTCATTGTTTGCCGCAGTGACTAGTGCAGCCGCACGATCATGTCACGTCTGCTGCAACCGATCTTATCACGGATCGAGATTTCGAATGATAATGGAAACGGCGGAAGTGCAAAGTTCGGAGGAATTGTAGCGATGTGCCAATTCGATGAACGATTTCTCACGTTCTCATGACTTATGAGTCATGATCATTCCTCCGTGTCACGAACCAGGCACCGCACCAGTGACCAGACAATAGCCGAACAAGTCTCCGCGGCCGACCGCAACAACGAGAATGCTATGTATTCGGAAGTGAGAATAAGTGAGAAGAAGATCAGGTGCCTAGTGAGTGAAACTCGGAGCACGGAGGGCCGGAAAAGGTGGGAACCCGAACAAAGGTCGAATAGGTGATAAAGATGGGCAAAAAACAGACTCTCGGCTCACTGAGGGAAGACAAGAGAAGAATGGCTGATAGATCTGACAAGATCTACCAGACTAAAAAGAGAAGATGAACATGACTCAATGATACTATCAGAAATACAGGAACTAAGTCCTCAAACACCACGAAACCCAACTCCCTCCTCCTCCCCTCCTTTTCTATCCTCAATGGGCTCCCTCCACCCTTTTAACCAAAATGCCCAAACTGGTCTCCGATGTGTTGAACGTCGGATGTCTCGTGC